>JBCNJP010000024.1:5637670-5685997 GCA_039602395.1 Deinandra increscens subsp. villosa | reverse complement strand
TGTTTTATAAATGAGGTTTTGGCATTATGAAAGTTTATAAAGCCTAAAATGGTTTAAGGTGAGATAATCTACCAATTTTGTAACGTAACCAATGTATAAAAAGCATACAAGTTCATGACTAATTTTTATAAAAATACTAAGTGGTAACAAGTTTCATAAAAATTAATTCAAAGTTGATGGGCCAATATTATTTAAAATTTACCCTTTTGGGCTTGAGATTTATATTGGGCCTAACAATTGAAGGAAAAATGTATTTTGGCTCGTTTGTCGGTTTTGGGCCGTACGGGTCCAAACGAGGCACCGGTTCGAGGCCCGGGCCCGTTGTGAATCGGTTGGGTTCACGGATCGCCACGATCATTTGGTTTATCAAGATTAGGCAATGGGTTAAGTTTCGAGTTCGGTTACATTGTTTTTCGCTCATTAGGCTTATTGGGCCTAGTTGGGCCCAACGGGGTTCGGTTGAGGCTTTGGCTTAAGTCTTGACAACGATTTCGCTTTGTGATGTTTTTATTTCGTAAAAGCAATTGTTCGAGTAGGTTACATCAGTTTTTCAGAAATCAGATTTAGTTTTCAGTTTTGTACACGGGTTATGGTTAACGTTTTCAGTTTCGACAATTCATGACAGTTTTAAGCTCGACCGTCCAGATTGTTTAAAACCGATTAGTTTTAAACATACGATCGCTTATCAGTTTGATGTGTCGGTTATACAAGCGTACGACACCAGTTCCGGATAAAATATAAAAGTACATTTTATATTTATTTTTCTTGTTCATTGAAATTCCATGATTAATCCATGGAATCGCTATGAAATTTACGGGTATACACTTCTAGTACAAAACGCGGGATTAGGTTTACGTCATCAGTTAACAGTTAGGCACAGTAATTAACAGTTTAGACAGTAATCAGATCAGTTAATGCACATTAATACTTAATTAAAAAGTCAAAGTAAGGAGATTTTACCTAGGTTTTCGGACGAGGTGTCACATTCTCCCTCAGTTAGAAGAATTTCGTCCCAAAATTCGGTCCTTGATCACTGGTTGTTTGTGACGTTTCCAAAAAGACGAGGATATTTTGGACGCCTTTGGTCCTCGCGTTCCCAAGTGTACTCTGGACTTCGTCGTGAGTTCCAGCACACTTTGGAAATGGGAATGCGGCTATGCTTCGTACCCTTAAGGTCTTGGTCAAGTATCTCGACTGGTTCCTCAATAAAGTGAGGCGTTTCGTCAACTTGAATTCCGTCAAGTGGGACGACAAGCGTTTCGTCAGACAAGCAATTCTTAAGAATACTAACGTGAAAGATGTCATGCAAACTGCTTAGCTATACGGGAAGGCGTAGACGGTAAGCTACTAGTTCGATTGTCTCAGTGATTTCAAATGGACGAATGTAACGAGGGTTAAGCTTTTCCTCGTTTGCCGAACCGGATGACACCTTTCCAAGGTGACACTTTTAACATGACGCGATCACCCTTTTTAAAGGATAAGGGTTTGCACGATTGCCGGCTTAGCTCTTTTGTTTATCCCTAGCAGCCCTCAGTCGGTTACAGGCCTGAAACACTTTCTCAGTCGTTTCAAAGATCAGTTCGGGACCAGTTAGTTGACTGTCACCGATCTCAGTCTAGCATAGCGGAGATCTGCACTTTCTTCCATAAAGTTCTTCGAACGGAGCGGCTTGGATGCTAGTGTGATAATTGTTGTTATAAGAGAATTCGGCAAGTGGGAGATGTTCATCCCAATTAGGTCCGAAATCGATCACACATGCTCGTAGCATATCCTCAAGCGTTTGGATCGTTCATTTGCTTTTTCCATTGGTTTGGGGATGGTACGCGGTACTCATGTCAAGCCGAGTACCCAACGATTTCTGATTTCAGTAAAAAGGCTCTTGCGATCGGGTAAGATAGATATAGGTACACCGTGACGAGAGATGACTTGTTTCATGTAAATCTTAGTCCGTCTTTCCATACTATCAGTTTCCTTAATCAGTAGGAAGTGAGTGAATTTCGTCAGTCGGTCCACTATTACCCAGATAGCATCAGAAATTGATCTAGCTTTAGGAAACTTTGTGATAAAAACCATGGATATTTCTTCCCATTTCCATTGCGGAATGACCGATTGTGTCAGTAGTCCAGACAGTTTCTGCTAGTCGGCTTTGACCTTCGAACATGTCAAGAATTTACCGACGTAGGTAGCTACCCCGGCTTTCATGTTCGGTCACCAGGATTGATTTTGCAGACCGTGATCATTTTTTCCGATCTTGGGTGGATGGGACATCTTGATTTGTGGGCTTGATCAAACATTAGCTTTCTCAAACCTTCAAAGCTAGGTACCCATAGTCTTATTCATAAAGATCATAGTTCCATCATGCTTTTCAATCAGTTGTCTCTCCATGCCACGCAGGCATTCGCTCTCCAGATTCTCAGGCTTAAGAGCTTCGATTTGAGCGTCACGAACTTGTGACGTGAGATTCGAGCGTATGGTCATACTTAATGCTCGAACATGATGCGGTTTGGCATGTTCTTTCCTGCTTAAAGCATCGGCTACAACGTTAGCCTTGCCCGGGTGATAACGAATCTCACATTCGTAATCATTAAGTAGTTCAACCATCGTCATTGTCTCATGTTCAGCTCTTTCTGGTTAAAGATGTGCTGGAGGCTCTTGATCGGTGAATATGACACATCGAGTCCCATAGTGGTAGTGCCTCCAGATCTTGAGGGCAAAGACAACAGCTCTAAGTTCTAAGTCATGAGTCGTATAATTCTTCTCGTGAATCTTCAATTGTCGAGATGACTTTCTCACGCTGCATCAGTACGCAACCCAAGCCCTGATTGCTAGAACCTTTGGTGCTTTCTTGGGCATCCCTTATTCTGCAAGCTTTAGCATAGCATGCAACTCAGAGATTGTCTTCCCCATGCTATGCATGTTATAATTCATCATAAACTGATCATAATTCTTGGATAGTGAGGTAAGAATCAAGCTCACACCAAGGACTTGAGGCATGGGGTAGCCAAGTCGCTCCATTTAGTCTAGGTATCCCTTCATCTTTAGCACATAAGAGCTAACAGATTGGTCCTCCTCCTGTTTACAAACATGAAATGCTTCAATAGTTTCAAACAATTCCCGCTCTGCATGTTGTTGAAACATAGTTTTCAACTCAGTTACAATCTCATATGCTGTGAGTTCCTCCAAGTTCTTTTGGATCTCAGGGGTCATGCTCACTAGCATAAGAGCTATTATTTCATGTTGTTCTTTAACCCTTTTTTCATGGGCAACACGAACAGTCACAGTAGCAATCCTTAGTTCTCGATACCATTCAATGAAGTTGATCCTGGTCAACTTCTCTTTTTTAAGAACTGACCTAATAGTAGATTTGGTAGGGGTGTGCAGACCTTAACCGTTAACTGAAATTAACCGATAACCGAACTATCACCGAACCGAATTAACCGATAACCGAGATTAACCGACGGTTATTGTTAAGGTTCATTAATTAACCGATGAAACGGTTATGGTTATGGTTAAGGGTGTTTATTAACCGAATGTTAAACGAACCGAACGGATATATACATTTCAAGAAATATACATACTTTACACATGCAAATACCAATATATATGCACACACCACACTTTTAGTTTATTATTTAGTTTGATATGTATGGTTCATGTATGACTTTAGTTATGATATCTATAATTAATATTTTGTGTGTCTTCATATTAATTGCTTAACAAAATATCCAGACTTCTATTTAAATGTCTATGTCATCCTTCGTAGATGAAATAAAAGGTGTAAAACCATTAAAAATCGAGAATATACCTATAATATTCGGATATCATTTTGTAACTTGTTGCTTTCTTCTTTAGGTCGGAGATATCTAGTCCCATATTATTGATTTAGCTAAAACTTTATTAACTGGTTGTTTTGTTCTTTTAAATCGGAGATATCTACTCCCATATTGGTGATTTAACTAAAATTTAATTGACACCCTCCTTATGAAAGGATAGGTGCATGGAAGAAATTAGAACAAAAGCCCAATTATTTGGAATTTTAGCAAAAAGTTTAAGTTTAATGGTGTTGATAATGGTTAACCGAAAATTAACCATAACCGACTCATAACCGACGGTTAACCGAACCATGCATAACCAACCAACGGTTATGGTTATGTGATATTAATTTTAGATTAACCGACTATCAGTTATGGTTATGGTTTTGAGCTAAAACCGACCCAAACCGACCCATGCACACCCCTAAGATTTGGATAGTTCGGTGGATGATGACATCTACAATTCATTCAAAGTTTTAATATTAGTATTTTCGATAATAATCCTTTTAAAAACTTAAATAGCCTTTGTTTAAATAAACATTAATTTTACTAAAAGGTTAAGATCCTTATCGACATTTATATCTTAAGTGCATGCATCTGACATAGAGATTTAATGATAATTTCGATAAGTATGTCACAATGGCGAATTGCATTACATGTGCAATTCATTAGATCTTATGGGACCAATGGAACCAGTGAAAAGGCACCTAGTGTCAACCTGGCATGTTTGTGAAAATGCGTGAGCGATGGATCGTCTGCTTAGTCATATCGAAATCAATGTAAAATGAGAATGAGACAAGATGTAAATACAAAAAGCTTTGTATTAGACCACTGAGAACCACAGAGTACACAGATAGAAAGTATGACCAAGAACCTCTAATCTCAATGCAAGAGAAACTATTTGTACTAGACAAAATCCGATCAGCCGAACCTCAGGTTCGGACCAGGTTCGTCTGTGTCCAAACTCTAAGTTCACCTAGGGTTCGGCCCATAGTAAACTTGCATCATCTTGTCTTGTATATGATACTCCACATGACGATCAGGAACCATGTATCAACAAACTCCCCCTCGGCATGTGCAGTATCAGTTTCCGCTTAAAACTTGTATCTTGTATCTTCAATCAAACTCTTCCTCTTCTTTGACGATTAGTCTGATCTCGATTACTTGATGTTGCATCGTGTGAATTCTCTTTATCAACAGTTTCAGAATACATGAAGTTGAGATGTTCTCTTCCACTTAGAAGCATGCCAACATAAATAATCTTGGCGCAAAATGTCTCTTCGAGACTCCAAGATATATTGATTTTGAAATTGATTTCATATTCCGTGTTGATCAATCGAAAAGAAATAAGAAAGAAAATCTTTTTGATGTTTAGAAACTTTATATCAAAACACATCTAAAATCTTTTTGGTATTTTCTGATATGAAATATAAATGCAATACAAAATCAGACATTACTTTTGTCTTTTGCGAGAAGGATCACAACTTGGGATCATATTGGACATAACATGCTGAACTACACTTCAATTTCATATATTGTAGCTGAACCTTAAATGAACAACTATCAGGTTGGTCTTGTGGACACGCAGAGATAGACCGATCATTTAAGAAAACAAAGAAAATCAAACAAGTTTAAATCTTTGCAAAATGAACACATGTATACACAGTGACTTCTCATTTTATTTTTCACATATCTTTTTTTTTTGATAAATCATGAGATATGCATCAAGATGTTGTCCACTAGATCAAGCATCAGATTTTTAGTGTATATAACATTCGTATACTTTCTGATTTGCAGAACCTATCTTACACATCGATCAAATGGTCTTATAGTTTTTCATCTACTTTATCCATGAGTCAGATGATGTAAGCCAATATACCATCATTTCCCAATCATGTCGGATATAATTTCTCATTTTTTAATGTTTTTGTCTCTTTCAAATTTCTCCCCCTAAAAATGACAACTCTATTTTTAGATTTTTATTTTTAACATTTGAAAAAACAACACACTATTTTTGGATTTTTCAAAAACAAACTCCCCCTCAAAATGAGAGAAAGTGAAAAACAAGAAAAATTGATCAACCAACAAAAATACTTGCAGTTTAGCATTTTGAAAACAAAGTTGATTTGAAAAGTCAATTTAAGTTATAACAGATATTTCACAGTCAGCAAATAGCCAATCACCGAAAGGTCTTCCTAAAATACCTGCCAACAGCAAATAAAACATTAGTTGCTCTGGGATCGACCCAAGCCAACAGCGTCGGGTCGCCCGGTGTCTTCCACATAGTCGTTGTTGGCCTTGGAAACAACCTTTGGTTTCCATATTTTTAATGATTTTGATTTTTTATCAGAACCAGAATCAGTATCAACCGGCATACTTGGTTTAGACCAAGACGATTGATGAGTTGATTTGACTTTTGGAGACCATGGTTCATCAAAAATCTGACCTTTGTTATCCATATATTTAGCAGTGTTGTGGATATATGCTGTCGTCGGACAATCAGCAGCAAAATGTCCAGGTTGATGACATGCATAACAAACAAAGTCTTTCTCGAAAAATATTTGAAAAATTCTTTAAGTTTTGAAAACCAGAAGAATGTTCAAAAGCAAAGTTATCAAAGAAGTCATCAGAAGAATCATACCTAGGAGATGGACTCCTTGAAGATAATGACCTTCCAGAATAATAAGAGTTTTCCTTCGGAGGAGGTGATTTCTTTGAAACTTTAACCTTTGAAATTTGTTGAACTTTCACTGGCTTCTTTGCTTGAACAGGTACTTCCTTGACCTGAAAACACAAACCGTTGTGATTACAGCCAGGTGTCTTTGATGAACCTGAAGAAGAACTAGAAGCTTCTCTCCCCTTAGCTTCTCTTGTGAATTTTGCTTTGATGTCTTTCAATTTGTTCTTTTCAACCAAAACCTTTTCTTCTTCAGTTCAAGAAAAAGTACTTGAAGCAACCTTATCAAAAACCTGTTCATTCTCCAAGAAAATATACTTTGAATTAAACTTCGGAGCTTCACCCAAAGGTTTTTACTGTTTTCCAGACCTTGATTTCTTCTTCTTTGATGGAGTGGCAAACTTTGAATAATCATGCAATTCATCTTTAGGATCAAGCGGAGCAGATGTAACTTCAGATAAATCCACCGGTTGAGGAACCATGTGAATATCATTCTTCTTATAACTATTCTCACTCCGATCCTGTTTGTATAAGAAATTCAGCAATGTCGGCAACAAATTGCAATTCTTCACTTGCCTTTGTAACTCTAAACTTTCTAACTTTGAATCTCTGTTGAGCATCAAACACCTCTTTTTGTGACTTGATGAACTTCGCATTGAGATCATCATATTCATACGTTTGCAACTTCCGGATCTCACATTCAGCAAACAATTCCTCAAGAACACTTTCTCTTTTCTTTTTTGAAATCTCTATGTCTTTTGTCAAAACTTCATTCTTATCACGAAAAAGAACATTTTCATCTTGAAGTGTAGAAATCTTAGTTTAAAGTTTTTTAATTGTAGTAGATGATTCAATCACAAGAGCATTAGCTTTTTCATACTTTTGTTGAACTGGATAACTCTTTTCAAATAAATTCTCAAAATCTTGAGCTGCATCCAACGCTTCAGCTTTGGCTTTTTCACATTCTTCAGCCAATTGATTCTTTTCTTTCAAAACATTCTCATGAACATGGACCAATTCATAATATTTCTTTTAAAATCATCCAATTCTTTCTTGAGTACTACAACTTCTTCAGACAATAATTCAGAATCTTTCTCAAGACTTGCATTCTTCTTACCCTGAACGTCATCAATCAATGATGCTTGAGAACTTGAATCATAATCCGTTAAGACATTATCATCAACATGATGAGCTGTTAAAGCAACAGTAAATGGAGCATGTTTCATTTTTGCTTCATAATCTGCATTCCAGGAAAATTCATCTGGATGCCAAAACATTTATGTCAGTTTTTCATCCAAAGAAACAAACTTCTTCTCAACCTTGTGAGTTTCATTTGGTGAGTGAATAACCAAATGAGCATGTTGACAAGACTTCAATTTATTTTCAGTTGAACTTGGACATTCTCGTGCAAAGTGTCCATATACAGAAACACTTATAACATTTAACCTTTGACTTGTCCAATCTAATTTTCCCATCCTGATTCAATCGCTTTTTTCCAGTTCTATTGAAAAATTTCTTCGTTCTTCGAACCAACATAGCATATTGCCAGTTCAAATCCATTTCTTCCAAATGATCATAATCAATTTGATCATAATCTTCATTGGTTAATTCTGCGTTACTTACAGCACCAGTAATGACCCCGAAATATGAAGATACCAAAGCAGACATTAAAGCATTATAATCATTGGTAGTTTTAGCAGATAAAGCATTCTGAGTCGAAGAACTAGGAACAGAAACAGTACAACCAGCAGAATAACTAGAAGTTTCAGATTTACCTGCAATAAATGTTGTGGGGGGGGGGGTGCTGAAGTAAGAATATTAGATTTCCCAGCATTCATTGTGGAATTATTTTCACCATGATACATAGAATGATTTTGAACTTGTGCAGGAAGTGACTTGTTCACCAATAACTCCATATCCCTTGCTTGAATTCTTTGAATTAGATCATTAAATGACAATCCCGAATATTCTTTATCATGAGTGATCAACATCACATAATTCTCCCACTTCTCTGGCAAAGCCTCCAAAATCTTCTCTTTCATATCAGCTTCTTCTTTCGTAAGACTCACCAAACGCATTTCCCTCATTAAATGAGCGAATCTTGCAATCAGGTTTGGGATCGATTCATTTTGATAATGCTTGAAACTATCACATTCTTTCTTCAAAACCTTTTTTCGACTTTTCTTATATTGGTCGTTGCCTTCACATCGCTTTTCCAATGCATCCCACAAACTCTTCGATGTATAGTTACCCGAATATTGATGTAGTAACTCTTTAGGCAAAGCCATTGTCAAAGTACCATATGCCTTCTTTTCAGCTTGATATGCTTTCTTTTGTTCAGATGTCAAATTCCTTTGAAGTATTGGCTCCCCGGTTTCATCTTTAAGATAGACATATTGATCAGTGAAGGACAGCCACATATCAATATCTCTGTGTCAACATACGCTTCAAATCGTTTAACCCAACTATGATAATCTCCAATTTAAGCAATTTTGGAACTTTCTGACTTGTTCTGATTTCATTATCGTAGTTCATCATCGTTTGCATCGTTGCTCGAACCGAATTCTGAATAGCTGCAAAAGCTAGAAAATCACTCATCTTGTCCGAAAACTTGTATACCAAAACTTCAAACCCAAAAACGAAGGTCGTTTTGGCTGGTATTAGCTCCCGTAACTCATTACGGTTCTTAAGTTACGTCAGTTTTCGTGACACCTTCCAAAAATCACGAAAACTGTTTATCGAACCTCAACCGAACTCGATCCGAACCTCTTCCGAA
This sequence comes from Deinandra increscens subsp. villosa, assembly GCA_039602395.1. Classification (NCBI taxonomy): domain Eukaryota; kingdom Viridiplantae; phylum Streptophyta; class Magnoliopsida; order Asterales; family Asteraceae; genus Deinandra; species Deinandra increscens. The sequence goes on along the minus strand of JBCNJP010000024.1, from coordinate 5,676,732 downwards.
CCTTAACCGAACTTGACTTTGAAAGATCTTGACAGAACTTCAACCGAACCTTATCCGAAAAGTATCCGAAACAGATTGTATCTGAACCTTTGCCGAACTGAAACAAACCAGCCGAACTTGAACCGAATCTAATCCGAACTATCCTCGATCACTATCCGAACCTCAACTTCGTTAGAATTTCAGCCGAACCTAGAGTTCGGAACGGTTAGTTTTCAGTTACGGCCGAACTTCAGACGAACTCGAACACTCTCGACTCCATTTTCGCGATTTACAGAGTTTTTGGATGAGAATTTCGACAGTGATTCAGAACAACTCAAGAGAAATGAAATAGTAGAAGATTTTTCATGAAAAGCACACTCGAGATGATCAAACGAACACACAAATGAGTAACATTTTTGTAAAAACCCAAATTTTGACTCAAAACTGAGAAAAACAAAGATTTCTGACCGGTAGATTGAACCAATTGCTCTGATACCACTTGAAAATGCGTGAGCGATGGATCGTATACTTAGTCGTATCGAAATCAATGTAAAACGAGAATGAGACAAGATGTAAATACAAAAAGCTTTGTATTAGACCACTAAGAACCACAAAGTACATAGATAGAAAGTATGACCAAGAACCTCTAATCTCAATACAAGACAAATTATTTATACTAGAAATTCTGATCAGCCGAACCTCAGGTTCGGACCAGGTTCGTCTGTCCCAACCCTGAGTTCACCAGGGTTCGGCCCATAGTAAACTTGCATCATCTTATCTTGTATATGATATTCCACATGACGATCAGGAACCATGTATCAACAGTTTGTCCCATCTTTGCCTCGGGTACAACGTCTCACCTGGTTAGGGTACTCGATTAAGTCATCCAATTTGAAAACGTGTAATTATAAGATCTAAGGTCTGACGCATAGATAATAATTACCTCAGGACTTACAATTCGTAACGTCTCACCTGGTTTATGACGAAAAGAAGCTGCGAGTGTTTTCAATCAAAGTGGACGGCACGACTTAAATTTTGTTTCGGGTATAGATATTTGATTTTATTATGTAATTCAAATATGTTGTAACGGCTCGTTCTCTGGTAACGGCCCGTTAGGACTCTTCGAGGTATAACGACTCGTTTGATGGTAACGAGCCGTTATGCTCGGGTATTTTAAAAGCTTAAAACCGATTTCAAACTTAGTTTTAAAAAGTCGATTTGTTTTACTTTATTTATTTTAGAACACATTCGAAATAAAACACAACCAACAATCAAAAACATATAGATGTGCAAAAACTCAACCGATGAAATCCTATGCTTGGTCTCGTGGGCCATCACGACGGACCAAGTGGGTCAACTAGGTCATGCCTACATAAACCCATAGTGGGCTCCCACTTGCTCTAAGACCATCAAGAGCAAGTGAAGCCCAAATGTGAAATAATGGTCAAATCTGTCAAGAAACAATCTAGTAGCTTGCGGGCCCAAAAACTTGTGGAAAGAGTCTTCCCCAATTCTTGAAGCCTTCTGCAATGTTGTAGCCCTATGTCTTGGGAATCTCCAGAAAGAATTTCAGCAACTTTTTAATAGCCGGTCTTGGGGAAAACGTATTTTCGGACAGGCTATCCAGCAGCGATGAAAATTGTATGTTCTTTAGTTCCGTGATCACTAATCTTGAATCTTCGACTCGATTACAACAAGATAAACGAATACAACAGATTTGATATGAACTAATCTAAAGAAACTCCGAAACAATGGCTACAATGAGGAAAAGAGGAACATAATACAAAGCCAAAAGATGGCTATCAAAGAAAAACCCAAACATCACAACAATCATATTAAGACAGAATAAAAACACAACAGGGTCAAGGTTTTCATCGGTTTTGCACATTAATAATAAAATATGTACTATAACGATCTGATATCACATAACGGCTCGTTACGATTCTTTGATTGCCGAAACGACTCGTACCATCAAAACGACCCGTTTCAGACCGATGTCCGCAAAAAAACATGTTTTTGCGGATCTCCAATAAAAATAACAACTTATTTATGATTATAGCTTCTAGAAAAACTCATTTTTTATCCATAATCATTAGGGTTCATCATATTCCAATATGATGGCTCGTGATACCACAGTTAGTGCTTTTAAGGTTTTCACAAAAACAATGCAGTGGATTAAATCAAATCACTAACTCAGGATCAACATATTGAATAGATGATGAACATAGAAAACACAAATGACAAAGATTACCTCTAGGGAATGCTTGAGATTTGATGAAGAAACCAAGTTCTAAACAAAGAACTTCTTTATGCGATGCGCACACTACACGTCTTTGGTCACCAACCGGATGCTAGTCCTACGCCTTGATCGAATCAACAGAACCGAAATTCTCAAGAGGGAGAGAAATTTCGGCCTATACTTGGAGAGGAAGGAAAAAGTCTATCTGGAGTTTTTTTTATAAGGATATTATATAGTATCCATAAATACTAGGAACTTAAACTTAAGTCCCTAGACTAACAAAACCTCAACTCTTTTATTTAAAAGACTAAACCATGATATTAAACTAATTAGGCTAGCTAATTATTTAACAACCTAGATAAATCATTAAGTCTAACTCAATGTTTAGTGTCCGTTAAATAACATCTTGATCTTAGGCGTCTGTATACATAATGTAAATACAACTATATACATTATATATATATATATATATCTTTGGTATCTCTGTGTATTTATGTGTGACCCCATAGGCTCATATGTTTCCAGCCATATGATTATATATTATGACACAAGCTCAAAATACCCCCAGATCGCCCCTGAACTTCCACCCCTTCGTAATGGACCACCGAAATTCCCCATAATTACCGAATCTGGATCAAAGCTAAGTCAGTCACCTTTGTTTCCTGTAAGCAAATAAAGCTCACTTTGTTCTCGAGTTGATACTTTTAATCCACCCCGTCTTTTTCGCATCCTTGATCCCCCAACTGTTATAAGACAAAATATCAATTACACCCCATTTTGAACAACCCCATCTCCAACTCTCTTCACAACATCCTGCACAAAACCTTCCAAATCCACCCCAACACAAGCTCCAACACTAATTGTGTTCACCACTTTAGCCCCCAAAAAAACCTTCCTCTCCCAACCTAGGAGGATCTACCCTCAACTATCGGTCTACATTTAGACGGCTTCCTCACGAAAGGGCGATTAGGAATAGAAACATTTTCAGCCGAAACAATTTGGGCCCCAAACTCAAAATCCTGACTTGGGCTCAAAGAGCTGGTGTTGATACACGATATGGCAATGAGCTGGATCAAACGAAGACATGAAGATTTATAGTTTTGAGTCTGGTGGCCGAACCCTGGCCGAGCCTTGGCCGAACCTGAGGTTCGGACAAGCCAAGGAGTTCGGACACCCGTAGGCTATATATAAGCTGTTTGTGTCTTTGTAATGGACAAGTTTTTGAGATTTTAACGAACTTTTGTCTGTGAGTTTATGTGTGTACTCTGATTCTCTTGTTATTACGTATTAATGAGAGATTGAGTTTATTAACTTTCTTGTGTTTGTTTTCTCTCATATTCTCACGTATACGATTGTTATCGACCAAACCGATCCAACGTTCACGCACTTTCAAGTGGTATCAGAGCTATCTGGTGCTGTTTGGCTTGATTTGTTGCAATTCGTGTATTCAAAGTTCGTTTTCAAGTTGCTCTCTGGAAATTTACGTGAAAATCATCATGTTTTGTGTCAAAAGTCCTTGTTTCTGTTTGCTTTTGATCATCTGAGTATTTTGTGTTCATTTGTGAGGGTATTCTGGTGAAATCTGAAAAATTCCGAAATTTTTACGTTTGGCCGAACCTGAAGTTCGGTGAAACCACTCCGAGTGTGGAGTTCGGATCAAGTTCGGTCACATTTTCGATTCGGTCAGAGTTCGGTGAGCTATCGGAGAGAGTTCAGTGAGAATTTCTGTCTCGGAGATAGTTCGGACCAGGATCGGAGAGAGTTCGGAGTTTCTGTGTTCGGTGATAAGTTCGTAGGGAGTTCGGACCTTGTTTTCAAGATCGGTGAAGGTTCGGAGTGAGTTCGGAGCTTACTTTAAGTTCGGAGCAAGTTCGGAGCTTGTATTAAGTTCGGACCAAGTTCGGAGAACAGAATCTTGAATCTTGAATTTTTTCAAAAATGTCGGATTATTCCGCGTTTTCTTCTATTCAATCGCAGATGCAAACATTACTGAATTACGATAATGAAATCGGGACGACTCAGAAAGTTCCCAAACTTCTTAAATTTGAGGACTATCTTAATTGGAAAAAGAGATTTGAAGCATATATCGGTACAACGGATCCAGACCTATGGATTGCTATGGATGCACCATATGCAAAGGAATACGGATCCTGTCGGGTTGAACAATGTTCCCATTATGCAAAGGAATATGGATCTTACACAAAAGGCTGATTTTGTTCGAGAACAAAAAGCGTATGGTTTAATAACTCAAGCGTTACCCAAAGAGTTGCTTCACCAATTTAAAACCTGTGAACATTCTCATGAATTATGGTCAACTTTGAAAGAAAGATGTGAAGGCAATGAACAGTATAAGAAAAGTAAGAAGAAAGTGTTAAACAAGGAATTTGACAACTTCAAGTGTTTTGATGGTGAGGGTGTTCCAGAATTAATTTCTAGATATTGTCACCTGCTGTCTGAAATGGACAATGTCCAAATCAAGAAAAATGATGAAGAGCTTAAAGAGAAATTGCTGGAAGGTCTACCATCGAAATGGGAATCTTATGTGCTGCTGATCATGAATGACAAGGATTATTCTGAATTGACATTTGTAAAACTGTTGGGAAAATTTCAGGTAAGTCGGAAAAAATAACAAGTTCTGCACTAGCTACGGCGTTTGTAGCTGGAGGTCTACCTGGACATGTTTCTAATTCAGGAACCGGAATGGGCTCACATCATGCTGATTACAATTACAACTCTGGAGGAAGTAGCACATCAGTTCCAGCAAGTAATTTGGTGAACACGGGAAAAATGGCTATTTCTGTGTCTACAACTGAAGATTATATGGCCCTTGTTTCTGCTTTAGTGTCATCTTATTACGGTTTGATAACTGGGAATGTTAGCAATGCTGAATTGACGGAAGAAGATTATGATCAGGTGGATCCTGATGATTTGGAGTTAATGGATATCAATTGGCAATTTGCCATGCTGGCTAGAAGAGTGAAAAGATTCTTAAAGAAGACCGGTAGAAAAGATTTGAACTCTGGTGGCAGAATTGGCTTTGATAAATCAAAAGTGCGATGCTATAATTGTTCTAATTTTGGTCATTTCGCTCGTGAATGTTCTCAGCCGAAAAAGCAAGAATATCAGAAAGTCACTCCCAAATCAAATGTTTCTGGATCCAACAATCCTTCGAGTTCAGGGAGTACTTCTAACTCAAAATCTAATCTTGATTCCACAAAAGCTCTTGTATCTCAAGCTGATAAGACTTATAATTGGGGTACTCAATTTGCTGATTCATCTGCTTTGATGGTTTCACATGTGCAGGATGACGACACTATGACTGAATCCACTGAAGATGAAGGTGAGGTTCATGGTGAAGCGAATGGTGAAACTTTTGTTGGAATTACTGTTGATGAAGAAGTCTCGGATTCAAGGATTGATCATAATTCTGTGTCTGAAGAAAAATTTGCTTTCATGGCTGATTTGTCTGATGAGAAGGTCGAGTCTGAGGCTATTCTCTTGTTAGAGAAACAAATTAAACTTCTAACTGAGGAGAAAGAAGCGTTGATTCGAGATTGTGAAGCAGCAATAGTTGAAGCGCTTGATACAGCAAATGATTTCGAAAGCTTATATCAGAAAAGTCTTCCACTGAAGGAACGATATGAAAAAGCTCAGCAGAATGCTGTAGAAATTGCTGATAAAATGCTTGCACTTCAGAAGGACATGCAGAAAATATCTGATGAAAACTCAAGTCTAAAACAAGAGATCGGTGCACTAAAAAGGAGCAATCTTACAGAATCAGTTGCTTTTATGGCCGATTCTTCTAAGGGATCTTCGCGACAACTGATGAATAACATTTGGGTTGTTGATAGCGGAGCATCTCGGCACATGACCGACGATATTTCTTTGTTGCATGATGTGAAATACTTTGATGGCGGTAAAGTAACATTTCCTGGAAACAAAGGAGGTCAAGTCACCGGTATCGGTAAACTTTCAAATGGTGCTGTCACATTCGACAAGGTTGAATTTGTTCAAGAATTGGAGTACAATCTTCTGAGTGTCTCCCAGATTTGTGATAAGCATTTCACGACTGCTTTCACTGGGAGTGAATGTTTAATACTGAAACCTGAATTCAAGATTCCAGATGAGTATGTAGTAATGCGAGCACCGAGATTCTCAAATTTGTATAAGCTCGACATGAATTCAGCAAAAGCAACGGCCGCAGGTCAATGTTTCTTGTCAAAGGCATCCGAAAGAGATTCCGTTCTATGGCATCGTCGCATGGGACACATCCACTACAGGATAATGAACGAACTGGTGCGGAGGGGTATTGTCGAAGGGGTTCCAAAGCAACAATTTGTTTTTAATGATGTCGTGTGTGAGCTGCAAGAAGGGAAAACAGAAAAGAAAATCCCATCCACTGAAGAAATACCACTCAATTGAAGTCCCGTTAGAGCTACTTCATATGGATTTGTTTGGTCCAGTGAATCAAGAAAGTATCGGGCATATGACAGAGAATTCCAAACCATAATTGAAAACTTTGACATATCGGTTCGCACGAACATCAGAATATACCACCTTTCCATGAAGATCAAAAACCACCATCATCCCTGAACTGATTGCTTTTGAATATTCACTTTTTCAATTATGAAACTTTGAAAGTTATGAAACTTTGAAAGTTTTTAGGGTCTCCATTTCCCCCTAAATAAGTGAAATATTCAAATCTTCAATTTTCTATGATTCCAAACCCCGCAGGAAAAAATCCTTTCTTTTTAGTGGAATGATAAACTCAAGTGGCCCGCAACGGAATCTTTAATCTCATTTAATCTTCAGTTTGTGTAGAAAGATAATCTCCGACAAACGTTCCCAAGTAATCATAACCATGTCTCCGAATCTCTGTCCATCATCAGAAACACGTATTCTTGAATCTCTGTCCATCATCAAGAACAATGACTACCCACAAACTCATTTCTTGAAATTCGATCACTAACTCGTAACAAATATCGTGATCTGGATTTTCTTCAAACATAACACCCCACAACTACCGAATCAAGGGTAAACACGATAGTTGATCCGCTTCTTTGAAATTCCCACCTAACGGGGGTTCGGGGGCAGCGCCCCTGAGAAGCGGGGTCTAAGGGGCGGCAGCCCCTGGCGGGGTCCAAGGGGCAGACCCCTGGCTGGGGCCGTGCTGTCCGAACTACCTCCGAACCCGATCCTCCGAACCCTCTCCGAAACTGACCTTCGGACCTCATCCGAACTTGACCTTCGGAACCTCCTCCGAACCTGACCTTCGGACGTCCGAACCTGACCTTCGGAGCGGTTATTTTTCAGATCTGTTCTTCGGCCGAACCTTGTCCGAACTCGAACTGGAAATTTTTGAAATCGACCCAGACTCAGAATTTGATCGAATTTTGACATTTAGAGGCTTCTGTTAGGTAACAACATGACTCAGAAAGACTCGATTGATTGAAAATCAATCAGAAACACTTTCAATCACCCCTAACCGAAGGTTTAACGTCACGAAATGAAGAAAAACGATAGATTTTAACCATAGAAAGAGCCAACAGCTCTGATACCAACTGAAAAACCGTATACGGGTCGATTCTATGGATGAGACGGAAGTTTTATCATTGATTCGTGTCGAATGATTACATGACCGAAGGAGTATACAAACGTTTAAGCTCCGGGGGAGGTTGGACAGAACCTCCCCTCTCAATCACACAGACACTAGACATAAACTTACAAAGAAATACAAAGACGAAACTATTTATACTTCTTAATTTTGTCCGAACTGGGCACCTCCGAACTCTGTCCGAACTCTCTTTGAACCTGGAGTTCGGCCACCAAGGTTCGGCCAACTCCGAACCTAGCACGTCGGCTGGGTTTCGGACCTTAGTTCATGTTTCTAACAAATCAGTCTGTTTGACAATTCGAACAGTAACGACCACACAAGGTTCATGCATCAAAGTCGAGATGAAGTCAAAGATCAGGAGATTGATGAGATTGAAACGGGTTAGTCAGAACCAATCCAAGATGCTTCTGGAGATGAATGAGCAGTTAAAATTCTTGATGGAGAAGTTTAATGCTCAGGGGGAGATTGGAGATGGCTCGGGCTGTAATGAAGATCCGTTGCGATTTCTGAACGATGATCCCGATCAGGATGATCCTGAAGGGAATGTTGGTGGTGGACCAGGCCCATCTGGAACCGCGGGTTCGGGTGCTGGAACATCATCTTCCCAGATGGAGAAAGACTCTAGAGAAGCGGTGCCAATCACGTCAATTCCATCTGATCAAGCTGCAAAGTCTATGAGTGAATTTGCTGATATGTTACAAACGCTTGAAGAAGGGGAATTTGTTGGAGATTTAACGGCTGAAGAGTTACAACGGGTTTTTGATTTGAATGATGAGGAAATGAAGAAAGCATCTGAGAAAGCTCCTGAGAAATTCAAAGATCCAGAACCAGAGTCTGATGAAGATGTGGAGGGTATTTTTGATGAAGAGATTGAAATAGAGGATATTACAGAAGAAGAATATCCGGATTTGTATTCCAACTTCAACAATGATCAAGCTGGTGATGAGTTTGAAGTATTTCCAAAGGAGAAAGATGCTGAGGTTGAGGAAATATTGAGAAAGAAAGAGTCTGAAAAACCTGAAGACCCAATGGTTAAGGAGGCGAAGATTCAGAAACAGAATCAGACTTTTGAAGAGTTCATGAAAGCATTTCATGCTAATTATGTACCGCCTCCAAAGCCAGTCAAGCAAAGATCGTCTTTCAAATTCAAGGGTCAGGTGTCAGGGGAAATTATAAGTTGGATGTATGCTTCAAGCTTGAAGTGCTATGGGATTAAACGTGAACATGGAATCCAGTACTTCAAGTGTGCCAAAGATTTCAGCAGTTTGCCGATTTGGGATATTCGTGAGCTGACAAGAAAGCCATTTTGCTGTTATGGCAATGATTGGTTGGGTATGCATTTCAAGAAGACTCTTGAGAGGGAATGTCAGGAAGGATTTCAGTTTTTGGATCCTCAAAAGCCAAAAAGACGGCGATCCCGAACAAGAGTTCACGAAAGAACTGGCAAGAGGCTGATAATCTTGGTGTTTCCAAAGAAGCCAGAGGTGATGAAGAAAATACCATTGATGAAGATGCAACAAGATTTTATCAAAGATCTGAGATGGTGGTATTACAATGAGAAGACAGGAGAAGCAGTGATTGTGTTGAGAGAAGATAACCGGGTTGTGAAGATCTATGATCCTATGTGGCTGATTAACTTGTCAAAGGCTGATATTGACGAGTTGTATCACAATCCAATCCTGTATCACCCTGATTACATGGATCAAGCGCTGAAGTTCCAAAGGGTGATAAGGGTTTGCTTTGCGTTCAACATCTTTGCTGGAAATAACCATGAGTTGGTTTGGAAGGATGATGGGGCTGCTACAAATGTTCAAAGCTGATGAAGAACGGTCCAGCTATTGCCAAGGGGGAGTTTGTTGATACACGATATGGCAATGAGCTGGATCAAACGAAGACATGAAGATTTATAGTTTTGAGTCTGGTGGCCGAACTCCGGCCGAACCCTGGCCGAGCCTTGGCCGAACCTGAGGTTCGGACAAGCCAAGGAGTTCGGACACCCGTAGGCTATATATAAGTTGTTTGTGTCTTTGTAATAGACTAGTTTTTGAGAGCTGAGCGAACTTTTGTCTGTGAGTTTGTGTGTGTACTCTGATTCTCTTGTTATCACGTATTAATGAGAGATTGAGTTTATTTACCTTGCTTGTGTTTGTTTTCTCACATATTCTCACGTATACGATTGTTATCGACCAAACCGATCCAACGCTCAGTCACTTTCAAGTATGGAGACCCTAAAAACTTTCAAAGTTTCATAACTTTCAAAGTTTCATAACTTTCAAAGTTTCATAATTGAAAAATTGAATATTCAAAAGCAATCAGTTCAGGGATGATGGTGGTTTTTGATCTTCATGGAAAGGTGGTATATTCTGATGTTCGTGCGAACCGATATGTCAAAGTTTTCAATTATGGTTTGGGATTCTCTGTCATATGCCCGATACTTTCTTGAGTTGTGGGAAGACTTGGTCAGATTCCAGTCTGCAACGAGATATACGTTTACCGGAGTAATATATTGGGATGGATTTGATGCTGAGGGGGAATTTCTGTGATTGAAGATGCTGATCGTGTCTGTTTTCATAAAGATCAGAATGTGTTACAATTCGGTGAAGATTGAAGATTATTATCAAGATGCAGTGATGTTCGTGTGTCTTTACAATTTCCGGATACAACTTATGAAGTGAACCATTATCATACATGCCGGTTCCAATTGGATGGCTGTGCTTGAAGCTAGGGGGAACTTTATTGGTTGTGGAGATTGTACAAGATTCGAACTGTTTCCAGCATATCTGAAGTTTCAGTCCAAGGGGAGTTTGCTGAAGATCAAGATTTTCAAGATGTAGCAAGCTGACTGAAGATTGCTAGAAGATCAATGTCTGGATTCGACAGTAACGTCCAAGGGGTAATTTGTTGATGCATGAACCTTGTGTGGCCGTTACTGTTAGAATTGTCAAACAGACTGATTTGTTAGAGACATGAACTGAAGTCCGAAACCCAGCCGAACTCTAGGTTTGGAGTTGGCCGAACCTTGGTGGCCGAACTCCAGGTTCGGAGGGAGTTCAGACGGATATCGGAGGTGCCCAGTTCAGACAGAATTAAGAAGTATAAATAGTTTCGTCTTTGTATTTCTTTGTAAGTTTCTGTCTAGTGTCTGTGTGAATGAGAGGGGAGGTTCTGTCCAACCTCCCCCGGAGCTTAAACGTTTGTATACTCCTTCGGTCATGTAATCATTCGACACGAATCAATGACAAAACTTCTGTCTCATCCATAGAATCGATATGTATACGGTTTTTCAGCTGGGCCTATCCCTTTTCCTCCATCGAGCATCATTCCATTAACATGACCCATATCTGAACCCAAACCATCTGGACCCACCTGCATGCCCAAATCCTCTCCAATCACATTCGCAGCACCGTCCCCACTCTTACCCACGTCCATAGAGTCTGTATGCAGCCTGACCCCAACTTCCAATGTACCAGGAAAACTCCCCCTCCAACCATCAGACATCCAATCATCACTCGCCGCCTGACCATGCAGCTCTCCATGCACCGGATCCAGATTCTGACTTTCTAACTCCTTCGAGAAACCATCAGAATCCGGCACCTCCGTCCCCTTCTTCACAACACTATCACCCACAAAATCTGACCGCCAATCCTCCAACAACTCAGAGATGCAGACACGGAATCACTTTCCCATCCACGACAGGACACGAATATCATTAATCGGACTTGCCAATGACACCACCACTCCCAGATAATCGCTCGCCAAATCATCATCATCCAGACATGCCTCTGACGGTTGAGATACAATCCTGAATGATGCCTCGATACAGTCTAAAACCTCCCTACACCACAACTCCGACGGAACCCACAGATTTTCAACCAACCCACTCTTTCAAACAAGAATGATTGTCCTCTCCAAATTGCTAACTTTGAAAACCATGGCTCCCAAAGGTACGGAACAGCCAGAATATCATCCACCTCCTCACTCGATTCGTAAGTGATAAGAACATGAAGACCTCCAAGATATTTAATCTGCCATCCCGACATGAGCAGATCCGCCATCCATTCCTGAATCGAACATAGCCTTTTTAAATTCTTAGCCTCACCCAGCAGGGCACTTCCATTCCACCGATCGAGAGTCTCCGATTGAGTCGACTTGATCAGAATCACAACCTTCTTAGATCCCTCTGATCCACCACATCCATCCACCTTGGCAAAAGATCTCCCAGCACCCCCACCACACCCTCCTACTCATCGTATTCCCTGCACCACCTTTTAGATTTATCTTTCGGTTCACAGGAACCCTATGACGATCAAACTATTCTAAGTTGACAGAAACCTTAAGAAAAATACATTTTAATGTTCCTCAACCTAGCCTCCATCTCCACCTTGTCCTCCACATTGGCATACTTGACAAAACCAAAAGGGTTACCCGACCTATCCACCTTGGTTGCAATATATACTTCGGCCTCCTCTGCGAATTTACCAAACACCTTCCACAACTCCTATACAGTAACCCCTGATGGCAAGTTTGACACAAAAAAAGAGGTTAAATCCTTCTTATGCGAATCCCCGCCATGAGCATGCCTCCGCTTCCTGGAATCCACCTTACGCCAGACTTCCTACCACTTTCCATCGCCATCCTACTGCTCTCTCTCTGCCCCTTCATACATGATTTCCTGCCTATATTTAATATAAACTTCTATGATTAACTAATTAAAATTGTTTAACTAATTTTTGGCTTTGCGCAAAATTAGTTCAAGGCACCAAGTAAAAAACATTGATTCAGAAAATATGACAACTTGGGCCCCTTGGTCAAAAAACCTAATCGGTCAAAGCTTTGTAAAAAATAATATTGATGCAATGTGAACACAAGAAAGAAAAAAATTATGTTCTTCTTCATTGTGATTCAGAACCACGTAACTTTATCTGCGGCATCTACCTATGATGAAATTTATGCCCTCCTTGACGACAATTGAACACGGCACGAAAAACACGGTGGTGATAAACAAACAAGGGTGGTGGCTATGACTGCCAATGTAACCCTAAAACATAACGGGATAAAAAACTGACCTTTTTCTTTCTTCTCTGCTGATTGTTCTCACCGATGGAATGTTTGACTTTCTCTTTCTGTCAGCGACGGTCGGACTTTACGAAACAGGGTTGAAGGTAGTGACTTCCAGGTAACCCTAAAACCGTGTGTAAACGAACTAGGCTCTAGATATCACTTGCTAGAATTCGTGGCTACTCGCACACACAATCACAAACAATCACTACTGAGAAAAAAAGAATGAACACGCGAGATTTAACATGGTTTGGTCAATGTGACCTACATCCACGGCCTGCAATCAAGTATTTTTATTGCTCTGTCTCACTCGATGTGAGAATTACAAGTACACGAATGAATATAAATAGAGATACGAATTAGGGTTACATAAATAAACAGGCCAAAATATGGGCCTGAGCCCAATCAAGGCTCCACAAACCCAACATTTTCTACAGATACTAGATCTGTAACCCAAGCGCCTCCGTTTATAACCCCATTGACACTATTGTTAGAAGAATTCGTTTTCACCATTCCATAAAAATAGGAAAATATTTCATCAACATCAAGGGCCCAACGCACTCTAGCTTTGTGCCACAAATTCAAACATTTACAATGTTCAATCTCCAAAGACTTTATAACATTTAACCTGCTTTCCAATTCCTGGATAGATGTTGATACATAATCTGTGCGTCATGTGAAGTATCTGAACTAGACGATGTGAAGCTTCAAGACAAGTTCAAACTGCCAGCCGAACCTGGTCCGAACCTGGAGTTCGGACAGGGTCCGGCCCAGACGTATATATATATAGGAACTTTGTCTTATAATCTATAACTGAGAGAGAGACTAGATCTTAACTATGTGTTTTTTAGAGTGTTTCTCTAAAGAGCTTCATTGAGAGTTTGTAATTGAGTCTTTAGTGACTCAATAAAACAAACTGTTATTTACGTCTCGTGTTCACTCTACGATCAAGCAAACCTCTAGTAAGATCCGTCTTACGGTTTTTCAATTGGTATCAGAGCAAATCCAGGTTGCTCTATTGCGTTTGATTTGATCGTTGTTGTGGTTTTCATAAAACCGAGTGTTTTTCATTCAAAAACGAGTCAATCTTTGAGTTTTTCGAGTGCATTTCATTTCTAAAACATTTCTATGGGTTTTACCTAAGTTCTTGTCTAAAATCTCGTTCAAATTCTCTAAAAATCGCGAAAATGGTGTCGAAAGTGTTCGGGTTCATCTGAGGTTCGGAGTAACTGAAAAATAACCGCTCCGAACTCCCAATTCGGAGACAGTTCGGCTCAATTCTCACGAACTTAAGGTTCAGATAGGGTTCGGACAGCGTTCGTTCAGAGTTCTGATGGCTTTCGGGTTCTTTCTTCTGAAGTTGAGGTTCGACAAGGGTTCAGAAAGAGTTCGGGTGATTCTTGTTCGGCTAACGTTCGGAGGAGGTTCGGAGGAAGTTCGAAACAGGTTTGGATCAAGTTCGGACAAAGTTGGGATTTTTGGGTTGTTTTACGGAAACTGACGTAACTTGAGAACCGATAAGAGTTACGGAACCCAATACCAGCCAAAACGACCATCTCGGAAAGATCTATACTTTTACTAGGCTAACGGCCAGTACCCTCCGTTTTGGTACCCAAAATCTGCTTGGAAGACCTTTGTTTTCAAGTTTAAAGTTTTGATATCGAATTTCACAATTTTCAAAATGTATGAAATTGAGGTATTCGTTCAGTGTCATCGTCAGAATGTGCCAAAGTTGATAAATCTTGAAGATTATCATGGTTGGGCAACAAATTTTAGAGCATCTATGGTTGATCTGGATAATAATTTGTGGTTATCAGTTACGAATGAATTTAAGTATCCAACTTATGGTGGTGATTTTATAGAAATGCGGGATTTTTTCAAGTGAAGAAAGAAAATCGTATGATCAAAATGAAAAGGTTGTTGCACTGCTTTTATTAGCTTTGCCTATAACTCTGAAAGGTCAAATCAGGAAGTGTCAAAAAGCAAAATTGATATGGGATTTTGTAAAGACACAGTGTGAGGAATATATGTCCAAAATTTCTCAGAAAATAATTAATCAAGATTTGAAGTTTCAAGGGAAAATTGAAGAGATAGAGAATAAGGTGGGAAAGTTGACTGAAGAGAATATTTTTCTGACAAAGGAAGTGGAGAAATGGAAAAATAAAGTTTGTGATGGTTTAGCTGCTGAAATTCAAAAGCATGTGTCTGCATCATGTCCGAATTGTTTGGAATTTGCACGAATTAAGGAAGAATGGTTGAAAGAGAAGAATATGTTGATTGAGGAATGTAATAAAGCAAAAGCTAATGAAAATGAAGTCACTGAAGACTTTGATGCGCTATTTGCAAAATGTTCTCCTCTTCAACAAAACTACGAAAACATTCATAAAATTTATGTCGAAGCTATTGATAGAATAATTCATCTTCAGGAGGGACTCACAAAGTTGCGTGATGAAAAAGGTGAGGTTCAAAGTCAAAATAACATTTTGAAACAAGATGTTGTCTATTATAAGAAACAGGTTGGGAATGTTACTACAAAAGTTCTGGAAGAGTGTCACTTGAGAGAATGTCATAAAATTGATTATAAGAGATTGTTGGACAAGTACATTGCTTCACAGAAAGAGTTTATGGAAGCTAATACGAAAATAGCTGAACAAAAGATTGAAATTTTTGATTTGCAAAGGAAATTGAAAAATTGCAACAATTCACCGACTTTCCTGAATTATTTGTATAAGTTGGAAAAGATTCAGGAGAATGATAAAGATGCAAGTCTTCATCAAGTTCCTGCTCCTGTGGATATTGAATTGTCTGTTCCAGCTATACCAACTGGTATTGAACATCATGATTATTCAAAGTTTGCTGATACCAGTTCAGGAAAGAAAACCAAGTCAAAATCTAAGAAGAATAAAAAAGAGTTTGATTATAGCAAAGGATTGAAATTTGATTCCAAATCTACATTTCTTGCAAAAGAAAAGGTGTTTAATGGAAATCCCAGAAATGTAAAGATGCCAAAGTTTTCTGAGATCGTGATCGATGATACTTTGATTTCCGGGAAGAATGATTTGAAAGGTATTAAGTCTGAATTTACAAACCTTGCCAAACAAGGTTATGAGATACCAAATTCTGTTCAAGATAAATTTAAGCAGAAGAATGATGGTTTGGGATTTGAAGAAAAAGAAATGCCGATTAAGGATTATAACAAGAAGGAATTCAAAGCAAAGAAGATAAAGAAGCGGAAGGTGTTTTCAGATAAGAAGGCACAATGTTGGCAGAAGAAAGTATCTTCACCAGATGAAAAGCTTTCCTCTGCAGAGTTTTCTTGCATATCTGATGCTACATCACCAGGCGGTAACAATTCAGATTCATTTTATTCTGCTAATTCTAACAAGTTTTATCGTCAATATAAATTCTTTGGTTATGGAGATGATTCTGATTTTTAAGATTCTCCAAAATGTTTTCCAAAACTTCATGAACCAAAGAAATCTAAACCTGTGTTTTCAAAAGTTTATGATGAATGTTTGACTGATCAGTTTGGAAAACCAATTTCAATCAATCCAACTGGTAAAAGACTTTGTTATGTTTGTCGATAGAAGGGTCATTATGCAAATAATTGTCCTACGACAACTAACAATTCATCATCAAATGCCAAACATGCAAAGTATGTTGATCTTGATGGCATCATTTTTAGTGAACCAATGCCCAATACTAAATTTTCATGGAAAAAGAAGCCTCTTTTGGTAAAATTGGGTAGTAGTTCTGATTGTCATCATCAGTTGACAATGGTTCACTAGAAATCATAAAACCAAAACAGGAATGGAAACCAAAAGTTATCTCCACGACCAACACAGATTTTGTTGAAGACACTGGACGACCTACAATCGTTGGGGATGAGGGTCGGGGTCTTAAAAACTTACTATTTTCCAGTGTTTGCAGGTATTTCAGGAAGACCTGTTAGTAGTCGAGAGATTGCTGACAATGAGATACTTGTTGTTTTGAGTTCAAATGCATCGTTCTTATCTTTGAAAAAAAATTGATTTTCAAAAATGTGTCAAGTGTTGATCGATCATTTTCTTTTTGTAATTCATTTTTCTTTCGTTCATATTTTTAGGGGGAGAAATTTTGAAAATTTAAAAAAATAAATGTATTTGTTTGAATTTTAGGGGGAGAAATTTTAAAAATATAAAAAAATGATATTGAGAAATTGATCTGACATCAGCATATACGTTTATCTGCCATAGATAGATTAAGTCTAAAGGTTGTAGGTACTTGCATAATCTGTGAATGTGCATGACTAATCTGATATTTGCAAGTAAGATATAAACATAAAGCTTGCCTGATCAGCTTTGGTTGTTTGCTTGTTGATGAATGCTATGTGATGATTCAGACAAAAATAGAATAAAGAGATATCCTGATGAATGCATGTTTTCATTTGAAAGATTTAAACTTGTTTGATTTTCTTTATTTTGTCAAACGATCGGACTTTCTTTGCGTATCAAAAGATCGACCTGATTGTTGTTCGTTTGACGTTCTGCTTTATTTTCATTGGTGTTTCGTATAATCCATCGGACTTTCTCTGTGTATACGGAAGTATCGACCTGATTGTTGTTGGATTATACAACTTGAACTTGCTTTTGCTTTCTTATTTTCTCAAATACTTGGGCTTTCTCTGCGTGTCCACAAGACCGACCTGATTGCTAGGTATTTGAGGTTCTGCTTTATTTTTGCATGACTCATCAAGGATGATTAAATCTCAAATGAAAGTTACTTCTATATGATAATCATAATGATTTGCTAGTATTTCTGATAGAGTGGAGGCTGAGTTATCAGTGAATGATAAAAATTACCTTAAACATATTTGAAAACGATAAATATGATTGGTGCATGCTGAAATAAACCTCAATGTTGTATTTGCGATTATTTTGGCTTGCATGCTGATTAAGACCAAAATTGAAATGTGCTAGATACGATATGTCTGATATGATCTCGCGTCGTGATCTTTCTCACAAAAGATAAAAATAGCGTCTGATTCTTTATTGCATTTTTTTCATATCAGAAAATACCAAAAAGATTTTAGGTGTGTTTTGATGTAAAGTTTCTATAAGCCAAAAAGATTTTGTTTCTAATTTATTTTCGATTGATCAACACGGAATACGAAATCAAATTTCAAAAACAAAATATCTTGTATTATCAAAGAGAAGTTTTGCGCCAAGATTATTTATGTTGGCCAGGTACTCAAAGGAAAAAGTTCATCACAATTTCAAGTCTTCTGAAACTGTTGATAAGGATGAAAGAAACTGTGCATCGTCAAATATTTAAGATCAAGCTACCATCAAGTTGAGGGGGAGTATGTTCGAAGAATATATTTTAACTGGCGAACAAATACTTCACATGACGAGGGGGAGTTTGTTGATACATAATTTGTGTGTCATGTGAAGTATCTGAACGAGACGATGTGAAGATTCAAGACAAGTTCAAGCTGCCAGCCGAACCTGGTCTGAACCTGGAGTTCAGACCGGCCGAACCTGGAGTTCGGACCGGCCGAACCTGGAGTTCGGACCGGCCGAACCTGGAGTTCGGACCGGCCGAACCTGGAGTTCGGACAGGGTTCGGCCCAGACGTATATATATAGGAACTTTGTCTTGTAATCTGTAACTGAGAGAGAGACTAGATCTTAACTATGTGTTTTTTAGAGTGTTTCTCTAAAGAGCTTCATTGAGATCTTGTAATTGAGTCTTTAGTGATTTCAATAAAACAAACTATTATTTACATCTCATGTTCACTCTACGATCAAGCAAACCTCTAGTAAGATTCGTCTTACGTTTTTCACTAGCGAGCGTTCTGAGCTCCACCACCAGATCCATCCAGATCATCCACTTGCTTTTTGCGATTGTTGAGAAGCCCATCCTCCTGAACCTTGTTCTCTTTAACCCATAATTTAATCCAACCTTTGAGCCACTTTAGTTTTGACATCAGACGAAAGTCGGGGTGACCATTAAAGTTGAAATCAGCAGCCTTTTGTTTGTATAAAAAATAAATATATCTAATAAAGTTTAGACATCTGCGGCTTCCAATCACTACGGTGGTACCATAACAAATGGCCTAAAAGCAAAGGCTTCTCAAGCAAGAGGCTAGAGAAACCACCCCATACATAAAATAGGAAAAAATAAATTTTAATAATACAAGTTTTACCTAGTTGGCGGATAATAATACGAGTATCAAAAATTTCTTAGAATAATACCAGTTTTATAGGTATGGATTATAACGATACATCGTTAGTTTTTTTACTAACGATGTTAGTGGTTGTTGACTGTACTGATGATGTGGCATGCCATGTGGCATTTTTAAATTAAGTTATTAAAAAAGGGACTATAGTTGCAACTTAATAAAAATGGAGGACTTATTTGTAATTTTTATAAAATAATTTTGAAAAAGAAAAAAAAAGGAAGAAAACAATCCCGTTCTACGGCGACTGAGCCCCTCTGGCGACTGGTCCCCTCCAGTGACCCCATGACGACCTCATCCTCAACCCATCCACCGCAGCTCCCATCTCGTCAAACTATACCGCCTAATCTCCTTCTCTCTAATCCAACCTCCCCTGTTGACACCCAATCGATTCCAGCAACCTTCACGAACTCCGGAAACCTCCCCTGTTCACACCCAATCGATTCCGGTGTTTCTTCATCTCCTCCTCACCCCGTCCATTGCGATTCCGACGTTTCTTCACTGAGTTCGCCGAACAGAGGGACACCAGTAAAGGTCATCGGAGAGCTTCTAGTTTTTAGTCCAACGAAATCAGACGATGCCACTAAAATCGCGTTCCCAATCCGACCATTTTGTACGATTTGTTGGTGACGGTGGTGGCCAGAGGTGCCGGTGACGGTGGTGGCAAGACGTGCCAGTGATAGATTTGTTGGTGAAGGGAGGTCGTTGGCAAAGATGGATCGGAGAATTTGGGGGAATTCAGGCTTCCTTCTTCCTCTTTTCTTTCTTTTATTTTTCTTTATAAATCTATATAGAAATTACAAAATTAGTCCCTCAATTATAATAACTATATTAAAAACACATAGAATGCCATGTCAGCTGCCAAGTAAGCAACATAGGATCCCATGTTAGCAGCCACGTCTGCAACTACTAACACCGTTAGTAAAAAACTAACAGTGTATCGTTATAATCCAGTGCCTATAAAACTGGTATTATTCTGAGAAAATTTTGAAACTCGTATTATTATCCGCCAACTAGGTAAAACTTAGATTATTAAAATCCATTTTTCTCATAAAATATTTACATATTAAAACAACTCCACAAGGATCAATCTAAATCCACAAAATTAAATCATTTTAACCCACACGAAGCTCCAGCCACAAGTGGATTCAGGAATTATTATTATTATTATTATTATTATTATTATTATTATTATTATTATTATTATTATTATTATTATTATTATTATTATTATTATTATTATTATTTGTATGGGTTCAGCTTTTTTTGTGTGGTTGGAATTCTAACAACTAAATGTTAAAGTTTATGATTTAGTTGGTTTGGGTCGGATAAGGTTGATCACACAATAAAATACAAATATAGAAAAGTACATACAAATATATGCTTTTAAAAGAACATATAAATGTAAAAATAAAAAATATCGTAAAAGAACAAAAAATTAAAAACAAATAGCCAAACATGTCAAAAATTTCTTTTTAAATAAATTATGTAGTCCATTTTCATTAAATTGATAATTAGATCACTTTGTTGGATGTTTGACTTTCTATTTACAAAACCCAACTTTTCTATTTATAAAATCTAAGTTCAAGTCCCACTCATATCAGTTTTTTAAATGTTTTCAACCAATACGTAAAAAGGAGGAAAAATCGTCCACAGTAATTCTTGAACTTACTCATGTTGATACATGGTCCTTGATCGTCATGTGAAGTATCGAATACAAGACGGATTCACACAAGAATGCTGAGCTCCGAACTCAGGCCGAAATGGAGTTCGGACACGGCCGAACGTGTGGCCGAACCTGAGGTTCGGCCAATCGTATTTCAGCTTGTATAAATAGTTCATCTTGTATAGAGAAGTTGAGGCTTTCGGGTCATATTCTCCAAGTGTACTCTGTGGTTCCCTCTGTGGTTAATACAAGTCATTTGTATTTACTCTTTGTGTTTTACACGTTTACATTGATTTCGTTACGACTAAGTAGAAGATCTGCACGCTCAAGCACTTTCAAGTGGTATCAGAGCATTAGGTTTGCTCTACTAGTCGGAAATCAGTGTTCTTCAGAGTTTTGAGATCAAATTCAATTTTTTGCGAAAATGTCAATCATTTTTGAGTTCGTTTGATTGTCTCGAGTGTGTTTTTCATCAAAAATCTGTTTCTAGATTGTTTCTATCATGTTTGCTTGAATTCCTGTCAAAAATTCTAGTCAAAAAGGTTGAAAATCGAGAAAATGGCGTCGAGTGAATTCTGTCCTGTTTGAGGTTCGGACAAGTTCGGCTTAACCGCTCCGAACTCGAGGTTCGGACGGAGCTCGGTCTTTATTTGAGTTCGGTGAGAGATCGGTCTTGTTTCGGAGAGAGTTCGGTGGTATTTCGAAGCAAGTTCGGAGTTGCTGTTGATTTTTCTTTCCGAAGGTCAGGTTCGGAGGACGTTTGGTGTAACTAAAGTTCGGACCACATTCGGAGAAAGTTCGGAGGAGGTTCGGACGAGGTTCGGAGTGAACAGTAACCAGTTTTTCGAAAATGTCCGATTTTCAAGCGTTCGCGGCTATTCAAAATTCAGTTCAGGCAACGATGCAAACAATGATTAACTATGATAATGAAATTGGAACAAGTCAGAAAGTTCCCAAATCACTTAAATTGGAAGATTATCATAGTTGGGTGACACGATTTGAAGCGTTTGTTTCTGCAAATGATATCGATATGTGGTTATCGTATTCTGAACAATATACATATCCTAAGGGTGAGGATGGGGAGCCAATTCTTCAAAGAAAGCTTTCTGGTGAACAAAAGAAAGCATATCAAGCTGAGAAAAAGGCTTATGGCACTTTAACAATGGCTTTGCCTACGGATTTACTACATCAATTTTCAAGCAATTATACCGCAAAGAGCTTGTGGGATGCTCTAGAAAAGAGATGTGAAGGCAATGATCAGTATAAGAAAAGTCGGCAAAAAGTGTTGAAGAAAGAATTTGATAGCTTCAAGCATTATCAAAATGAATCAATTCCAAATCTGATTGCAAGATTTGCACATTTAATGAGTGAAATGAAATTGGTGAATCTTACAAAAGATGAAGCAGATAGAAAAGAAAAGATTATGGAAGCTCTACCAGAGAAGTGGGAAAATTATGTGATGATGATTACTAATGATAAGGATTATCCAAGGTTGTCGTTTAATGATCTGATTCAACGAATCCAAGCTAGGGATATGGAGTTAAAAGTGAACAAGTCACTTCCTGAGCAAATTCAGATCCTGCAGTATATTATGGCAACAATGATTCAACTTTGAATGTTGGAAAGTCTAATATTCTTAGTTCTGCTCCTCCTACAGCATTTCTAGCAGGTAAATCTGAAATTCCAAATTATTCTTCTGCTGGTTGTTCTGTGTCAATTCCTAGTTCTTCGACCCAAAGTGCTTTGTCTGTTCAAACTATTGATGATTATAATGCGTTAATGTCTGCATTAGTGTCTTCATACTTTGGTGTTATCACTGGTTCTGTGAGTAATGCTAAGTTAGCAAATGAAGATTACGATCAAATTGATTATAATCATTCGGAGGAAATGGATCTGAATTGGCAATATGCTATGTTGGTTCGTAGAACGAAGAAGTTTTTCAATAGAACTGGTAAGAAGAGACTAAATCAGGAAGGAAAGATTGGATTGGACAAATCTAAGGTGAAATGTTATAAGTGTTCCGTTTATGGTCACTTTGCTCGAGAATGTCCAAGTTCTGCAGAAAGTAAATTGAAGTCTGGTCAACATGCACATTTAGTTTTTCATCCTTCAGATAAAGCTGAAAAGGTCGATCAGAAATCTGCTGCTCTTGCTCATGATTGGACTACTACATTTATGCATCCAGCTGGATTTGCCTGGAATGCAGATTCAGATATTAAAAAGAATCATACTCCAATCTCAATTGCTTTAACCGTTCAACATGCTGATGATGAAAGTGTTTTAACAGGATCTGATACTTCTTCAAGTATGTCTTTGGTTCAAGAAGCATTACCTAAGTCTTCTGAAAATTCAAAAGATGATGACTTTAAATGTTATAACTGTGAGAAGTTGCTCAAGAAAATTACAAGGTTTGAACAAGATTGTCAGATTTCAACTGAAGAAATTGTGGGGTTAAAGAAAGAGTTGGAAGATTTTCAAAAGAAATATTATGCGTTAGTTCATATTCATGAAGATGTTTTGTAGGAAAAGGCTCAACTGGCTGAAGAGTGTCAAAAAAGCCAAAGCTAAGGCGTTAGACGCAGCTCAAGATTTTGAGAATTTATTTGAGAAGAGTTATCCGGTTCAGCAAAAATATGCAGAGGCTACTGCGCTTATAGAAACAACTGCTGTTACCATTGAGAAGCTTCAAAACAAGATCTCTATGCTTCAAGATGAAAATGTTCTATATAGAGACAAGAATGAAGTGTTGACAAAAGATGTTGATATCTACATGCAAAAGAGAGAAAATGTCCTTGAAGAATTATATGCTGAATGTGAGATCCGGAAGTTACAAACTTACGAATATGATGATCTCAATGCAAAATTCATCAAGTCACAACAAGAGGTGTTTGAAGGTCAACAGAAGATTAATGATTTAAAATTGGAGATTTTGGAGTTGAAAAGGCAAGTGAAGAATTGCAATTTGTCACCAACATTGCTTAACTTCTTATACAAGCAGGATCAGAGTTCGGAAAGTTCTAAGAAGGATGATGTTCACTTGGTTCCTCAACCAGTGGATTTGATTGAAGTTACTGCTGCTCAGATTGATCCAAAAGATGACTTGCATGATTATTCCAAGTTTGCCACTCCATCCAAGAAGAACAAGTCTAAGTCTAAAAAGGAGGAGAAACTTTTGGGTGAAGCTCCAAAATTTGTTTCAAAGTCTGTATTGCTGGAACATGAAAAAGTTTTTGATAAGGTTGTTTCCAGTTCTTCATCTGCAACCGAAGAAGAGAAAGTTTTGATTGAAAAGAACAAGCTGAAGGATATTAAGGCTAAATTCACTAGTGAAGCTAAGTCAAGAGAAGCTTCATGTTCTTCTTCAAGTTCTTCCAAGGTTTCAGGTTCCAAGCACAAAGGTTTGGGTTTTGTTATGAAGGAAGTTCCGGCTGTTGCAAAGAAACCAGTGAAAGCTGACAAGGCTGTTAAAGCTAAAGTTACAAAGAAATCACCATCTTCGAAGGAATTTACTTATTATTCTGGAAGATCATCATCGTCAAGGAGTCCATCTCCTAGGTATGATTCTTCTGATGGTTTCTTTGATAACTTTCATTCTGAACATTCATCTGATTCTAAAAAATCAAACCATTTTTCAAATAATTTTAGAGAAAGACTTTGTTATGTATGTCGTCAGCCAGGACATCTAGCTGCTGAGTGTCCGACGACTGCATATATCCACAAAACTGCCAAATATGTGGATAACGACGGTCAAATTTTTGATGAACCATGGTCTCCAACGATTAAATCAACTCGTAAATCGTCTTGGTCTAAATCAAGTACGTCGGTTGAATCTGATTCAGGTTCCGATCAAAAATTAAAACTTTTACAAATTTGGAAACCAAAAGTTGTTTCCAAGGCCAACAAGGACTTTGTGGAAGACATCGGGCGACCCGACACTGCTGATTCGGGTCGATCCCAATGCGACTAATGTTTTATTTGGTGTCAAGCAGATGTTTCAGGAAGACCTTTTGGTGATTGGAAAATTGCTGATTGTGAAGTATCTGTTCTAATTAAATTGATTTCAAAATCATTTTTGTTTTTCAAACGGCTAAACTACTCGTGTTTGTGTTGGTTGATCAATTTTTCTTGTTTTCACTTCGTCTCATTCTGAGGGGGAGTTTGTTTTTGCCAAAATACAAAAATAGTGTTTTGTTTTTCAACTCGTAAAAATGAAAATCTATGAATAGAGTTGTCATTTTTAGGGGGAGAAATTTGGAAAAGACAAAAAGATTGAAAAATGCAAAAAGCCAAAAACATTGAAAAATGAGAAATTGTATCTGACATCATTGGGAAATGATGGTACATTGGCTGACAGTGTCTGACTCATGGATAAAGTAAATGAAAAGGCCATAAGACCATTTGATCGATGTGTAAGGTAGGCTCGGCAAATCAGAAAGTATACAAATGTGATATACACTAAATATGATGCTTGACCTACTAGACAACATCTTGATGCATATCTCATTATATATCAAGAAAAGGATATGTGAAAAATAAAATGAGAAGTCACTGTGTATACATGTGTTCATTTTGCAAAGATTTAACCTTGTTTGATTTTCTTTATTTTGTCAAACGATCGGACTTTCTCTGCGTGTCGAAAGACCGACCTGATTGTTGTTCGTTAGACATTCTGCTTTATTTTCTTTGGTGTTTCGTATAACTCATCGGACTTTCTCTGCGTGTACGGGAGTACCAACTAGATTGTTGTTGGGTTATACAATTTCAACTTGTTTTATTTTCTTATTTTGATTAAATCCGAGGCCTTATCTGCGTATCGAAAGATCGACCTTAAGGTAGACGATTTAACGTTCTTATTTCTTTTTGCATGGAACACAGTTGACTATATCATGGTTACAATCATTATGTGATGAAAATCACAATGAAATCATAA
Source organism: Deinandra increscens subsp. villosa (assembly GCA_039602395.1). Lineage (NCBI taxonomy): Eukaryota > Viridiplantae > Streptophyta > Magnoliopsida > Asterales > Asteraceae > Deinandra > Deinandra increscens. The sequence goes on along the minus strand of JBCNJP010000024.1, from coordinate 5,651,027 downwards.
AAATGTGATAAGCAAAAGCATATCTGAGTATGTCAAAAAGCGTGGGGTACACTGGTCATTGCAAATTTAATCAATATCTTAACATATCCAGATGTTATGAGCATGATTATGCCAGAGTGTAAAGTTGGACAAACTATATCTGCAATCGGCATGGCTTATGTGCTTCAATAATTGAAATTGAAATGTAGTGCAGCATGTTATGACCAATATGATCCCAAGTTGTGATCTTTCTCACAAAAGACAAAAATAGTGTCTAATTCTGTAATACTTTTATGTTTCTTATCGGAAAAATACCAAAAAGATGTTGGGTGTGTTTTGATATAAAGTTTCTAAAAGCCAAAAAGATTTTTTTTCTTATTTGTTTTCGATTGATCAACACGAATTACGAAATCATTTTCAAAATCAAAATATCTTGGAGTCTCGAAGAGACATTTTGCACCAAGATTATTTATATTTGCAGGTTTATGAGTGGGAAGAGAACATCACAACTTCAAGTCTTCTGAAGTTTGTTGATAAAGAGATTACACACGATGCAATATCAAGTATTCAAGATTGAACTCATCGTCAAGATCGAGGAAGAGTTTGATTGAAGATACAAGATACAAGTTTGAATAGAGAAAATGATACTGCACATGCCGAGGGGGAGTTTGTTGATACATGGTCCTTGATCATCATGTGAAGCATCGAATACAAGACGGATTCACACAAGAATGCTGAGGTCCGAACTCAGGCCGAACCTGGAGTTCGGACACGGCCGAACTTGTGGCCGAACCTGAGGTTCGGCCAGTCGTATTTCAGCTTGTATAAATAGTTCATCTTGTATAGAGAAGTTGAGGCTTTCGGGTCATATTCTCTAAGTGTACTCTGTGGTTCCCTCTATGGTTAATACATATCATTTGTATTTACTCTTTGTGTTTTACACGTTTACATTGATTTCGTTACGACTAAGTAGAAGATCCGCACGCTCACGCACTTTTAACTCAACTTCAATAACTTAGAGAACACCTAACCATTGAACTAGAAAATATTATGTGTTGCAAGATCCACTCATACAATATATGTGGATTCACTCCAGTTTTTTTATATAAATTTCTAAAAGAATTTCAAAACACAGTGGGTTCCTGTAAAGCTGGTGAACCCATACTAAATACGCTCATGCTCCAAGCCTTGATATCCTTGATGATCTTACTAATGGAAGCCTTCCATCATTTAGACACAGAAGGCGTCGTTCATTACTTGGGCTGCCCATGCAAGTTCTGTAGTTGGAGACGAAAGATAATCATGGAAAGAGGACACATATATAAGTCGTTTGAACCTTAGGGATGAGTTATTCTGGCACTACTTCAATTCTATCCCACGCCACCTTAAACGACTATTTACGACACTTTAAACGTCTGAATTTTCAAACTCTGAATTTTTCAATGTGTGACCAATTCAAACATTGGAACAGACCATCCCACCATTTTCATACGTCCGCCTAACATTTTTAAAGTTTGACTTAGTCAAACGTTGAAAAAGTCAATGTTTAAGACGTCAAACGATGGTTAAATGTGACAACCCGTACATTCCAGGTATACATTAATATTATAATTACGTGCAATTAATTGTTATTCTATGTGCATTAGACTTAATTTGTCCAAATTAGTTGACTTTACATGCAAACATAGACAACATAGGTCCGACAACATTTACCCGTAGTGGAAATCGACTTAAAGTTCTGTGTTTATTCAAGATGGAACTTCAATAATAAGAAATTTCTTAAATATTGTTTTGTGAAATTAAAATATAAAATGATTATTTTATATTTTTCTAAACTATTACGTTGTGTCAAACGTATTTCATTCGAACAGCAATTCATTTCGATCAAACAAGTTTTATTCCTAAAACTATTTCTATGTCCAAACTATATTTTATTTTCATCAAAAACAAACATTAAACATTGTCATCAAAAACTTCAAACGCAAAACGCTCACGTCAAGCGGAAATTTTATTTCTAAACTTTAGTACATCATTAGTACATAATCAAACGATAAATAATTAACACTTGTGACAGTCCTCGTTCGTTCGCAAAATGTACCCAACAACTATTATTTTATTGGTTTTACATTGTTCGTTTTCACATCGAAAAACCAACTTTTATTCCGTACGTCGTTTCAACCCGAACAAGACGTCATTGGACTCGTTGGACCAAACCGGACTCAACCCGACCCGATTCAAAGCCCGGTTCATCCCATTGAGCCCAATGGGCCTACCGGCCCAAGATTTTCTTTTCCTTTCTTCTTTTTCTTTCTCCGTGGCCCAAACCCCCAGCCCTATTCCTTTCCTTTCTTCTTCGTTCCGCTGGCCCAAATCGGCCCAGCTGATTTTTCTTTCTCTTTTCCGCCATGGGCCGAGCCCGGTTCCCTTTTCCTTTTCTTTCTTTTTTCGGTTCGGGCCTAAGCCCACTTTCTCCTTTCTTTTTCTTTCAAGCCAGGCCAGCCCCCCTTTTTCTTTCCATTTGGGCCGACGACCCGGTCAACTTCCTCCTCTCTTTCTCTCGTTTCTTCCTCCCGGGTTCGACTCCCACCATCATCATTTTTTTTTTCTTTTTTTTTCGATTGCTTCCTCCCCATAACCGGCCCATGAAAGACATCAAGTTATACAAAAGAAAATGATGGACTCTCATCATGCATTATTTAAATCTGAAGAAAGACTCGAGCAGGTAAAAGAATCTTCTTGCCTCGGGGATGGAAATTTTCCTCCCCCATTACAACATCAATACATCAAACTGCCCCAAACTGCAGATGAATTGTTAAAAGGGTCTCTGAATGAAGCAACCATGGTATATGGGGCCCAACCGGTGCATAAAGATGAAAAGACAGCCACAGAAGCAACTCAGTCAAATTGTGTGAATAACACTAATGTCACTACTGAGTGTGCAAGTTCAAGCTCTAGTGAAGTGAAGAGAGCTGATGAAGAAAAGTTGCTTCCTTATCCAAAGATCGAGACTCCGTATTCCAAAGTTGTGGATGAAGTAAAGCGGGAACGAGTGGTGATGACTACAAGGCCCAATGGTAAGATCTTCATGACAACAGGGTCTATGTTCATTCTGATTGAAGGAGAAGAGCGACCCTCATTCACCACTAAGTTCAAAGGCTTGGGTCATGATGTTGGTTTATCATCTGACATTAAGAGCATAAGGCCCAAGATCACCATCAAGCCTCCAACTTCTGTTCCTATCAAGATTGAAAGGCCCAAGATGACAAACAAGTCTCGAGTTTCATCAGTAGGCTCATGCAGTTGCAATTGTAGAAATGATGCCTCGACATCAAAGAATACATGGAGCACAAGAACTGCAAAGATAGATTCGACTCAAGCTTCGAGGAACCAGTCCATAGTCAACCCAAGATATGAAAACAGGTCAAACATGTAGACACAAGCAAATGGTGCTCCACCTCAGCAGCTAAAGACAAACGGTTACATGTCTGACTTCTATCTCAAGAAGCAGACTTGCTTTAATTGTGGCAATCCTGGGCACATTTCCCGAAATTGTGTCTATCGCCCCTATGAGCCATTTTATCCGCAAAGTCAGAGTGTTTCGTCTCAAGAATCAATTAAGTCTAAGCCGATGAAGGTACAACAACCTAAGGCAATGAAGACTGTCAATTCTAAGATTAAACCTTCTGATGGACATTGGGGAGTTGCCAAAGAGCACAAAAAGCTCTTAAATCAAAAATATGTTTTTCCAAATTATGAAATTTTCATAAAAAGGTGAAGAAACCGATTTCAAAACAACACAATGTTGAAAAACCTAAAGTTACCCCTCCAAAAGTAACTAAAACTGTTTTGAAATAGGAACCTGAAATAAAAATGGTTGAAAAACATAAAGTCACTACTTCAAAAGTGACTGAAACAACTCATAAATCACCTCAAATTTGGAAACCTAAATCAATGGCAGCCACCTCAAATTCCTGAGATCACAAAGGGGATGTTCTTAAAAGTAATTTCTTTCACCGATTCTTCAGGTATACCCAGAACCACAATATCCTGGGTATTTATGGCTAACTGATCTCTCACATTGTGCAGGAACAGTCAAGGATGACTTTCATTAACCTTGGTTGTTTGTGATAGTGATTGTTCCAGGCACAGGATAGGAGGCATCTCTTCACTTCATGACATGCAGATCTTAATGGGGAGTATGTTCTCCTTGTGAGAGGTAAATCTGAAAACATCAGCAGAAAAAGTTAACACAGTCTGAATTGTTTGTTTCTTGGCTAATTTGATGTGAAGTATGGTTGTGCATGATACAACCCCATTTCAGAAAATTTTCAAAAGATAAACTTTGAAGGTTAGCTTGGCCAGTTTTAGTACATATTTAGTATTGTGTCAGTGTGTGCTTATTAATAAAAAAATGAAAAAAATATATATACAAAAAAAGGTGTGTGTTGTTATTAAAAATCAAAAAGCAAGGGGAAAATAGAAAAGATGAAATAGTTGAGCCCTCAAAAATTGTGCTTTTTAAATTTTAATCTTTTTTTTATGTGTTTGAGAAGGTGGGAAGTGAAATAAACTTCCGTTTTGGAGATGGCTGACACGCGTAAGGAAGATGTGAAAAACATGATCCATGATGATATGTTGGTAGGCTCGGCTCTTAAATCTGAAAAGGTATGCGTTACACACTTAAAGATAACGTATGGTAGTTTGTTGGGTAACAGCACTTAGCTTATTTGCATTTCTATTTGACTCCATGTTCAAGTTCCCGATACACATGCTTGTCTCCAAGAGTGTGAAATTGAGCTTAAAAAATCGGTGTCCCCTCTGCTTTGCGTGAGCAATGACCTGGGGATGCTACGTGTGTGTGTAAGGCTCTCCTCTGCTTTGCGTGAGCAATGACCTGGAGTTGTCCATACATACGTGCTTACAGATCACCTTAAATAATATATATAATTAAAAATAAAAAATAAATAAATAAATATTTGTATATATACACCCAAAAGATGCCAAAGAGCACAAGAAAAGAGACCCTCAAGTGTCCAAAACCCTCAGCCTTTGTCACTGATGAGAACATTATTAAAAATATCTTAAAAATTCAGTTGACTTTGTATATTATACCCAAAAATCTATATGATCTGTTCTTTCCAGTCTGGAGCTCAGTTTCAAACTTCTGGTTCATGTTGTGAAAATATGTGATAGGGAATTTATATGCTTGATAGTGTGTAAAAACATGTACCTAGGATTTAATGGAACCCACTTGCTGTTCATAATTAATACACAATAAAAGATAATAAAGTGACAAACAGCCTGATTAAGAAAAGGGTTGAGTTTAAAATGGATCAGTATATTGGAAATCACCTAGACGTGTTCGAGTAACAGAAGCTTAAAAGGGTTCCTCAGTCAGATTCATACGGTTTGATCCCAAATAAAACCTTCTCGTTTAGAAATTCGGTATGTTTGTTTTATTTTTTATTTTTCTTTTGAGTTATCTTAAGTTTTTTATTTATTTATTTTCAACATTGGTCAGGTTAATTTAAAGGTTTTAATATGTTTTTAAGGGTTTTATGACCTTCCTCAAATTCTCAGGGGGGAGATAATGTGAAGAGTTCTCGAGTTCATGGGAAGTGTTTATAGGAAACCCCTAATCAATGTTAGGGTTTGTGTTAAAGAATGTTGTACTCCTGCTAACCCAGTAACCAGGTATCATATGCTAGTTAGTGTTTGTGTTTGTTCCATGTTGTGCTTAACAGGTTAAGTTAGAAAAAGACAACTCATGGACAAGAAGGTCAAGGACTCAGTTGACAAATGCACTGATATTGTTACTGATGAAGTTGAAGAACCAGCCGGAAAAGGACTTACCCTATGCTTAGGGGAAGTTTGTTGGTTTTTCAAGTGATGCTTCTGAAGCTAATGGCAAGTCAAGACAGTTACCAATGATTCAGCAAGGACCCAAGATCATTAAAGAAGAAGCAAGTTCATGAGAATCCTCCCTCATTACTTGTTCGTCATTTGGAGTCTAAGCTGATGCTGATAGAGAGAACACTCCCGAAGAAAGTCTTTCGTTGTTGCCCAATGAAGATTGTTAAAGAAAAGAAACTTCATCAACCCATGCTCAATCCAAGGAAAAGATTGCAAGACTGAAGATTGAAAGTAGAATACATTTAATATCACAAGCCAAGGGGAAGATTGTAAGGGAATAATTTGTGGCTTGTGTATTAATAGCTCATTGGCGGACTATTTTGAAGGCCTATGTGATAGAATAGGTGAAAATTAGTTGGGTTATGGGTATATTGGGTCATTGGGCCATTTTAGACATGTTTGGGCTCAATTAGAATGAGTTTAAGGGGAGTTTAGTGGGCCTTTAAGGTCCAATCCGGAAATTAGAGTTAATTAGGGTTTAGAAGATTAGCTTGTTTTGCAAGCTAAACCTCTCCTATAAATAGAACTTATTATTGTCTAGAATAGGTTGCTGGTGTTGCTGATTTTTCGTAGAAGGGGCTAGGGGTGTTCACGAAATTCTCTAGAGGAGAATTTTGAATTCATGTATTGCAACCAGAGATTTCAATGTGTTTGTCTTCTAAATCGGTTTGTGATTGATTGTGTTATTTACTTTTCCAATCGTTATTATTGTTCTATTTCGATTATACTTGAATCACTCGATTGTTTGGATTCCACACTCTCAATCGAGATTGGATATCGCATTAGGACCGCTTTCGGGACTTACATGGAGTACCTATTTCTATTATCTCTGATTGAGATAGCCGTTTTACCGCCCGATTTTGGCAAACGCTTTAGAAAGCTTTGGGTACTCGCCTCGATATGAGTACAGCATATCATCCACAAACTGATAGCCAAAGTGAAAGAACCATTCAGACTCTCAAAGACATGCTTCGTGCTTGTATTATCGATATCGGTAGCAGTTGCCGTTAGCTGAGTTTACATATAACAATAGTTATCACACTAGTATTCAAGTCGCCCCTTTTGAAGCTTTGTACGGAAGAAAGTGTCGTTCACCACTTTGTTGGACTGAAGTTGGTGACAGCCAACTCACAGGTCCCAAACTAGTACATGAGAATCCTGAGAAAATCTCCCAGATTCACAACCGTCTGAAGGCTGCCCGTGATCGACAGAAGAGCTACGCTGACAATCGACGCAAACCATTGAAATTCTTCAAGGGAGATCGTGTCATGTTAAAAAAAGCACCTTGGAAAGGTGTTATTTGTTTTGGAAAGCGTGGTAAGTTGAAACCTCGCTACATCGGTTTCTTTGAAATCATTAAGGAAATTGGACCAGTAGCATATCGTCTTCAATTGCCTCCGGAACTTAGTAAAGTTCATGATGTGTTCCAGCCAGCAACTTGAAAAAGTGCTTGTCTGACGAATCTGCCATTATCCCCTTGGATGAAATAGAGATTAACGGTTGTCTGCACTTCATTGAAACCCCTGCTGAAATCTGTGATCATGAGATCAAACGACTGAAGAAGAGTCGTATTCCCATCGTAAAGGTTCGTTGGAACTCACGCCGAGGTCCGGAATATACGTGGGAACGAGAAGATCAAATGCGAGAGAAGTATCCGCATCTTTTTGCCAATGCTGCCAACCCTGGTGATCAAGACTATATTTCGGGACAAAATTTTTCTAACCGGGGGAGGATATGACAACCCGTACATTCCAGGTATACATTAATATTATAATTACGTGCACTTAACTGTGATTCTATGTGCATTAGACTTAATTTGTCCAAATTAGGTGACTTTACCTGCAAACATAGACAACATAGGTCCGACAACATTTACCCGTAGTGGAAATCGACTTAAAGTTCTGTGTTTATTCAAGATGGAACTTCAATAATAAGAAATTTCATAAATATTGTTTCGTGAAATTTAAATATAAAATGATTATTTTATATTTTTCAAAACTATTATGTTGTGTCAAACGTATTTCATCCGAAACGTTCATTCGAACGGCAATTCATTTCGATCAAACAAGTTTTATTCCTAAAACTATTTCTATGTCCAAACTATATTTTATTTTCATCAAAAACAAACATTAAACACTGTCATCAAAAACTTCAAAAGCAAAACGCTCACGTCGAGCGGAACTTTTATTTCTAAACTTTAGTACATCATTAGTGCATAATCAAACGACAAATAATCAAGACTTGTGACATTCCTCGTTCGTTCGCAAAATGTACGCGACAACTATTATTTTATTTTTTTTACATTATTCGTTTTCACATCGAAAAAACAACTTTTATTCCGTACGTCGTTTCAACCCGAACAAGACGTCATTGGACTCGTTGGACCAAACCGGACTCAACTCGACCCGATTCAAAGCCCGGTTCATCCCATTGAGCCCAATGAGCCTACTGGCCCAATATTTTCTTTTCCTTTCTTCTTTTTCTTTCTCTGGGGCCCAAACCCCCGGCCCTATTCCTTTCCTTTCTTCTTCGTTCCGCTGGCCCAAATCGGCCCAGCTGATTTTTCTTTCTCTTTTTCGCCTTGGGCCGAGCCCGGTTCCCTTTTTCTTTTCTTTCTTGTTCCGGTTCGGGCCTAAGCCCACTTTTTCCTTTCTTTTTCTTTCAAGCCAGGCCATCCCCCCTTTTTTTCCATTTGGGCCAACGACCCGGTCCACTTCCTCCTCTCTTTCTCTCGTTTCTTCCTCCTGGGTTCGACTCCCACCATCATCATATTTTTTTTTCTTTTTTTTCGGTTGCTTCCTCCCCATAACCGGCCCATTTCAACCTCCGTAACCAAACCTTTAACTAGTTGTTTTAAGCAATTCAAACACCTAAACATTAGTTGAATACACAAATCTATAAACACGTGCCTAATCTTTTGGTCACCTAGATTCCAAGCAATACCCCATGGTTAATGGTAATGACCTCATCATGTGTCAACTAGATACTAGACAAGATTGTATAGATATGGTACAAAATGGGTATTAACCAAAGGGTAATGTGATTAACCATTCACATAAAACAAAACTTGTCTCCCTTGCCTCCCATCCCTCTCTTGTAACTGGCCCCATGCACCTCTACTTACACTCACATTTGTTCCATTGTCAAGCCATAAACAATAGAGTTCAAGTCCTTGGTTCACCACTTTTTCCTTCTCCTCTCTTTTCTTCTTGATTTCGGTCCAAACCACCAACCCAACACCCCCTCTCGTTTCTCATTTAGATCGAACCAACACCACCACCTAGTCACTTCTGATAAACCTCTTAAGCATCACTCATACTACACTTAACCATCTCAAGAAAACACACACTTTTCTCCCTCACTCTCTCTTCCTCTCGGTTCAAAACAAACCGCCACCACCACCATCTTTCAACACCAATCCTCATCTCATCTGAGTTTCTAACACTTTCTTGATCAAGGTAAATCATCTCTAACCTCTAGTTCATCACTTTTCTTCCATTTCTTCCTTATATTCTTTCACGAATATCCTTCTAATCTCTTGTTTCTTCCATCATAACCATCATGCTCCAACCTTTCTTTCACCATCTTCTTCCCAAATTCAAGATCAAGGGTGGGTTAGGATCTAAACCAGAAGCATAATCAACAACCCATCGACGTCATAACCGATTAGGATAAAGTTTAAGTGAGAAACCTCTTACTTTTCTTAACTTTTTCCATGATTCTTACATTAAATGTCACAATATCATGTTCATGATCTAAGTCTTGATTGTAATGTTGGATGACTTACTAGCAACCTTGTATGTTAGTAGCTTCTTGTGACTTTGATGGAACAAGTTGGTGTTTGAAACAATGTTACTTGGTAAAACATTAACATAACATGTGCATTATGTTAAAAGTATCATATTTGGTGACAAAGTTTATGAACTACAACATGCTATGAGTTCTAAGTAATTTAGTATGTTTGATTTGGTGGAAAACACATAAACATAATGTTTGGAAATCAAGTTTTAGAATAAATATATATTATGTTAGAGTTGACAAAACATGACACATTATTTTGTGTGTCATAAACGTTAGTCACCATAAAATATATATATTTTTCAATCTTAGAAACACCTCATGATTTTGACTTTAAATCTAGAACCCAACTTGTCATAAGATGATTTTGAGTCACTAAAAGTGTTTTTTGAAGATTTATCCATGAAATTTCAAAGAAATGTAAAAATGGAATTTTTATGATATAAATATCATTTATTTTCATGGAAGTTAAGTGTAAATACTTGTGACCAACATATGACCACTTAGGACTTGTAATGTATGATCTAGGGTGCCAAAATTATTTTCCAAACTTACAAAGTGACTCGAGAAGTTAAACATTTGAAAACAAAACAATCGAATACCGTAAATACGACTTTTCGACGAAGAATATAACTTATTTTTAAATAAGAATTGGATCTAGTCCAGAACATGAAACATGCTCATTTTGACATATAAATGTTCAAAATTGTAAACACATGTTTTAGTAGTAAACCGGACCAAAACGGTAACTTTCGGTAACTCAAAAACGTCAAATTTCACAAGTTAAACATCCGCCGACTTAATTGGCAACTTAAGACCCTAAATTACATTAAAACAAGTCTACTAACAAATCCTAAGTGTTAAGTAAATTTAAAAAGTCATAAAACAAGTCAAAACCGTTAAACCAATGAAACCGGCTAACTATCAGACAAACCGACACTTAATTTTTACCAAAATATAACTTAGAATATTTTTTTTGGAAACATTTCTTCATACAAATAGACAAATCTTCAAATGTCAATATTCTTTTCATAAAACGCGACATATACCGTGTATTGACGCGCGGTATAACACGCGCGTTCGAACCTTAATAAATAAAAAACTTTATTTATTATTTTTAGAAGGGTTCAAAACCTTACAAATGTTTAATGAATTAAATATTTATATTTTCATGACGTTCTATGAAAAATAATGTATATTATTCAATATATATTTTCAAACGCGAAAATTTAATTATTATTTTTTATTAAAATATAATAATGAATTCCAACAAATTCAATATTATTTATTAGTCAATAAATAATCCTAGGAATTTCATCACTGTCATCAGGTAACAACAGTCTAGGCTTAACCTTGAACATTGGGTGACGTATTCACTAACCCAAAATAGCCAAACCCTAATACGTCATAACATTATCTTGTAGACGTCGCTAGGCTAAGTTCAACCATTCATATCTGTCAGTCCATCTTCAAACAAGTGAGTTTTCATGGCCCCTTTTACATTTCTGTTTTCAAACTATGGGAGAGAATTCAATGAATGTCTTTCAATTTTATTTTGTCTGATATTATGATAACTGTAAGACGTACTGATTGCATGTTCTTTTCATTTCCCCAATCTGTGTATTCATGTTGATTCATGGTATATGCCTAAATTCCCACTATTAATTAAAATCAATTAGTTCATTCAAAATGATAGCTTGTGAATAGATCTATTGGGGTTGACGACCTTGCCCTGACTTGGTCGCTCCAGTCATGACTCCACGGTTATAGTCAAGAGGTACATTAATTATTCTGGTCATTCGGTGTTATTGGGGAAGAACATCAGGAGTGGGTAAACAGTTAGTTTTGAATTCAAGGTTCATGCTTGATCTTTACAACAACAGTGTCAAACAAACTAATATCATGACAGTCCAAACATATTCAAACATATTTTCAAACAGTACAAGTGTCATTAAACCTGTGGACTCACCAACAATTCTGTTCACTTTTTTTTAATTCTTAAATTCTCAGGTGATTAAAGACTGCAACTCCATGTTTTTCTTTTCCGATCCTGCTTGTCATATCATGGTCTGCCTGCTGTGTGTTCTTGCATTTCATTTTGGAGATTTAGACGCATTACGTTGTAGGGTAGTTATGTTTATAAATCTCATGACATTGTCTTTTGAAAACTTTATCATGTAACCACTACTACTTTTCCGCTGCCATGGTTTTAAATATTTAAATAAATGTTTGAGACTTACATTTTCGAAAGACAAATGGTAAATTTAATATTCATTTAGACGTTAATCATTCGTAACCATGACCATGATGCCAAATTAGTCACATGTCCACGTTCAGCCATTCTCAGGGTGTGACAGACGTGGTATCAGAGCCATGGTTATAGTGAATTAGGATGCATCGGTCTGCACCTAGTCTATAACCTAAGCTCTGCATCATTCATTTGTGTGTGTGCATTCATGCATTCCCTTGTATGTGTGCCAACTTGCAAACTGATGTATTTTCTTTTAGTTAATTGCCTAATATAAGTATTATAGGTATTATTGTTAAAACTTGGAATTGTCACAGCATGGCAAACAAGGTAGTTAACGTGATACCATCTGACTCTGAGTCGGAGCCAGACTACACTTCATCTTCTCCTGAGCAGGCGCCACGATCACCGGAGTATACACCTTCTTCACCGGTTCCAGAGACTACGCCTTTTCCTGATCACTCGACACAGCCTGGCACCGCGAAGGGCATTTGGGATCCGCTTACGTTCGATGATGAGTACTACGAGGATGAGCCTGAGGAGACTATTCCCGCTACATTCTACCCTCCCGTGGCTGTGATGTCCATTCCTAAGCCCCTTGTTTCTATTCCTGACCCTCTCGTGTCTCTCCCTCCTGCACATGTTCTTGACCCTTCGTCTTCGACCCGAATTTTTTGCCAAAATAGGAGTTTGGCTTCAAGTATAGTGAAAACTAGGAGTTTCTGGACGTTTTTGTGTTTCTAGGAAGGTCGCTGTCTGGGACAGCGACCTTAGCCTACGTGGCAGCTGACTGGTTTAATGAGGTGAATTTTTTAAAAGAAAATAAAAGTAATACGTGATCTGGATACTGTGACAGCGACCTTAATTGTGACGACTGAGACTTTTTTTTTTCTTTATTTTGTGACGAACTTGTCAACCACATTATTCAATTTTCAGGACGAAAATTCTTCAACAAGAGGATACTGTGACAATCCGTCTTTTTAGTTCTTCTTCTGAATTAAATAAACTTAAATTGTTATAAATGTTGTGTGAACATTTATGTGATTGACTTATGTTGACCTTAGCAATTAGGATTTGTGTAACCATCACTATACGAGCATGCACTTAAGTCTAGACGTTTTATATTCTATGATTTTATGTAAATCATGCGTTATGATTTCACGTGAACGTCTTGTCATTTTATATGACCATTGAACTTATGATTTTATGTGATATATATGTATATATATGCACATTATATTCTATGATTTTATGTGACAATGCGTCACGTAACTATACGTAACGTCCCTATTATGTTATGTGAGTGTATATACGTATCGTTATGATTTCGTGCCCATCATTTTATGTGAACTAATTAGGATTCACATTCTTAAACGTTACATGTGTGACACCCGAGAATTTCAAGGTTAACTTCCGTTA
>JBCNJP010000024.1:5615695-5637170 GCA_039602395.1 Deinandra increscens subsp. villosa | reverse complement strand
GAGATCAAATTGCTGACTGAAGTTTTAGACATTTCTAAACAAGATAAAAGGGATGTTGAAGCTGCAAAAGCTAAGATCTGTGAAGAAAGGGATGAGTTGGTGAAAGAAGTCAAGAAATGGAAGGATGAAGCAGAGGATACTTCTACTGATTTTCAGAATTTGTTTGATAAATCAAAAGTCAAACTTGATTTGCTTACAAAGAATGTTGAAGAATCTGCTGCTAAGATTGAAGCATATCAAGTTGACATGGAAAAGTTGTTGGATGAGAAGCGGGAGTTGATTCGTGTAAATAAAGTTCAAGCAGCAAATTTAGAGATTCAAAAGCGAAATGAAGATAAATTGAAGAAAGAATTATTTGAAGGCCTTGATAATCTTCGGATGCAAAAATATGAAACTCATAAAGTTGCAAAGCGTTTAATTGCTACTGAGAAGGAGTTAGCTGATGCTCAACAGAAAATTTCTGATCTCAAATTCAAGTCATCGATGCAAATCACCTGCTGAACAATGTCTCTAATTCTCAAGTGTTTACAAGTTTTCTTACTAAGGATGAGAATTTTGAAAAGATGTTTGATAAACAGCTTCACCTCCTGCTCAGATCAAGGAAGCCTTCAAAGACGTGAAGGAACAAGTTGATGAGTTTGATTATTCAAAATTTTCATCATCTACTGATAAGGAAGAAAAGGTCGTGAATAAAAAGAAGAACAAGAAGAATACAAAGAAGAAGGAAAAGAAATCTGAGTTTCCTCCAGCACCAAAATTTGTTTCTGGTTCATCGTCTACTGATAATGAGAAATCAGCGACTTCAAGTGACAAGATGGAGTTTGTTGAGAAAATTTTCTACGATCAAAAGAATGTCACTAGAGTCAAAGCTGAATTTTCTCGTTTGGCAAAGCATGGGCATTTTACATCTGAGGAGAAGATTTCTGGAAAGAAAGTTGGTTTGGGTTTTCATGAGAAGAAAGATAACACTGAGGAGGTTTCAGCATTTGCACCACAAAACTTGAAGAAGCTTAAGATGAAGCAAGTGAATAAGGAAGTGTTCAAAGCAGATAAAGGTTCTACAAAGATTCTACAAGCTCAAAGGTTCTGATCAGCTTTTCTCGTACAAAGAGTTTCCTCTTCATTGTGTTGATGCTCGGAAGATTTCTGAAGTTTTTGTGAAAGCTCAAATTTCTTCTCAAAGTTCTCAATCTCGAAGCCCTACATCCAAATGGGTACATGATCACAGGCATCAGGTATATGATTCTCATTCTGATCATGTTCGAGATATTCATGTGTGTTCTTCACAGGTACATCCTAAGTGGGATAAAAAAAGCGTATTTGTTATATTTGCCGCCGATTAGGGCATATGGCAAAAGATTGTCCACTACCTGCTGATTCACCTCTAGGGTTTCATAAGCAACCAGTTTTTGGTAAACCTGCCAAACAAATGTTCTTTGATGAACAAGGCAGAGTTTTTGATGAAGTTGAACCTACATTTTTTCATAAGCAAAATCGTTTTGTTCCAATGTTCTTAAAGGTTCAAAGTGTAGGTTCATCATTACAGTCACCTGTGATAAGTTCATCTCAAACTGTCTTACCAAAACAACGACAATGGAAACCTAAGGTGGTTTCTAAGCAAAACAAGGACACTGGTCGACCAGAAGCAATCCGCTTTGGGTCATTTATGGACTAATTAGTTTGACAAGTGTGCAGGTACTTCTAGAAGACCTACCGACGATTGCAAAGTTGTTGATGGAGGAGTATTCTGCTTAACTTAAATTTCATGATAAATTTTTCTAACCTGCAACTTTTCTGAATTCTAAATCTGCAATCTATCCGTGTTGATTGATCGCTTTTTTTTTCTTACAATTTTTTCTCAAAAACCCAAAAATAGAGTTTTGTTTTTGCGTAAAATGAAAATCCAAAAATAGAGTTTTCATTTTAAGAGGGAGAATTGTAAGTAAGGGGGAGCATTTGAGAAAATGCATGTTATGGGGAGAAGGTGAATACATGCCAAATATATAATGAAGGAAATTGAATACATACAATGTATAAAATTGTGAGAAATTGATCATTGGGAAATGATGGTACATTGGCTTACGTATCTGACTCATAGATAGAGTAGATGAAAGAGCCATAAGATCATTGTTTGATGTGCTAGGTAGGCTTGGCAAATCAGAAAGTATTCACATGTGATATACACTAAATACTAATGCTTGACCATGTGGATAACATCTTGATGCATATTTCATGACACAAAAAGAAAAAATAAGTGTGAAATTCAAACTGAGAAGTCACTGTGTATACATGTGTTCTTTTTGCAAAGATTTAAACTTGTTTGATTTTCTTTATTTTGTCAAACGATCGGACTTTCTCTGTGTATCGAAAGATTGACCTGATCGTTGTTCGTTTGACGTTCTGCTTTATTTTCTTTGGTGTTTCGTATAACTCATCGGACATTCTCTGCATGTACGGGAGTACCGACCTGATTGTTGTTGAGTTATACAATTTCAACTTATTTTTTTTTATTTTTTCTTATTTTGTTAAATCTGAGGCCTTATCTACGTATCGAAAGATCGACCTTAAGGTAGATGATTTAACGTTCTTATTTCTTTTTGCATGGAACACAGTTGACGATATCATGAAAATATTATGCGTTGTGAAAAATCACAAGTGCTGTCATACAAAAGGAAAAAGAAAGAAAAACAGAAAATGTCTGATTATGTCTGATAGTGTCGGATACACTGGTCAAAGCAAATCTAATCAATACCTTAACATATCCAAATGTTATGAGTATGATTTTGTCTGAGTTTAAGTTGGACAAATTATACCAGCAATCAGCATGACTTATGTGTTTCGATTAATTGAAATTGAAGTGCAGTTCAATGCGTTGTGACCAATATGATCCCATATAATGATCTTTCTCATACCAAAAATAGTGTTTGATTCTGTCTTACAAGTTCATTTCATATCAAGATAAACCCAAAAAGATTTTAGGTGTGTTTTAACATAAACTTTAAAAAATCAAAAAGATTTTAGGTTTGTTTTGGTATAATTTTCTAAAAGTCAAAAAGATTTTGTTTTTGTTTTATTTTTGATCTGATCAACATGTGATACAAATTCAAATTTCAAAATCATATCTTGGAGTCTCGAAGAGATGTTTTGCGCCAAGATTATTTAACTGTTTGAGCAGGTTGCTATGTGCAAGATATCACAACTTCAAGTCTTCTGAAGATGTTGATGAAAGACCAGATATACACTAAAATGTCATCAAGTATTCAAGATCAAGCTACGATCGAGTTGAGGAAGAGTTTGTTTGAAGATTCATTTCATTGAACATACGGATTCTATACTTGAGGGGGAGCTTGATTAAAGATACAAATTTGATGATGTTGAAGAGATACTACACACGACGAGGGGGAGTTTGTTGATACCTGATATGTGCGTCGTGTAAAGTATCAAGCAATGTTCAAGATCAAGCCAAAGTTTGCTTGGCCGAACCAGGTCCGAACCTGGAGTTCGGACTGGTCGAACCTGAGGTTCGAACTAGGCTCGGCCAGATGGGTATATATAGGAGTTTGGATATTGTAATTAGTAGTTCTGAGCGTGTGAGATTACTGTTAAATGTGTGTTTCTGAGTGTGCTTCTCTGAGTCTGTTTCTGAGTGTTTACTGATTGTAATAGTCCTTCGTTGATCAATAACATAATCGGTTAATTACGTTTCGATGTCCGATTAGCTAGATCGAGTAGACGATCCGATGTTCACGAATTTTCAAAAACCCTAGATCTATACATATCAACATACAAGAACATAGATCTAGTCTAAACTCATCATAAAGCTTCAAACTTGGCATGAGAAGTCAATAGATCTAAGAGATATCATTAATTAAGGTTTAGATCTAACCTAGTAACCCATAAAGCTCAGATCTTAGACATGAAGGGAGGAAGGGAACACTTACCGGTAAATCAAAAAAGTGAAGAAAAGGGTTGAGAATGGAGGATCCAATCCTTGATATATTGAATATTCAAGAGGATGATTAGGGTTTGCAAAGGTGATTTACAGAGGTGGGTGGCCGTTTTGGAGAAGTAGGGGGCTGAAAATGAGGAGCATAGAGGCTTAATGCTCTTAAATTTAGCTAATTTAGGGTTTTTCTAGAAATATTGAGTTAGGCGTATCACCTAGGGCATTCATATGCTCCAAGCGATATGCTTGGAGCTTGCCCGAAAAAATCTTGTGGTTGTTTCCTCGATTCGTGTGCTCGGTTCTTCGTTTTTTGACGTTTTTGAGTCCTGTTTTCATCCTAATTACCCAATTAATGATCTCATTATGTTAAACAAGTAAAATATGCTCAAAATGAATATAAATACTCGTAACTCAAATGTACGAACAAATTAGGTCAAATTATGCAATTTTGGTCGGTTTCACCGTACGTATCACTTTTAAGCAATTCACCTACGTATTGTGACTCGATCAAGTGTGTGATGAATCGTGACATCATATGTGATCATAAGACTCATAAATATGAAAAAAAATTAACATTCGATACTCAAAAACATCATATCCCGGTTAAAATCAAAATCGCGCGTGATTTACATCGTTTTCGTTCTAAACCTCGAATTCTTGTACGTCTTCACTTGTATTTACTTGTATGCGCAACTAATATTACATACAAGTCTAATACATGCTCAGATTGCTCAAATTCTCGGTTAAACGTAAATATCGATGCATTCGCATAGAATCCGAAGTAGTGATAAATGGAACATCAAATCAATAAATGAACATAATAATGGCTCAAAGCACATGAGACTAAATAAAACATTAAAGAAATCATAATTCTTTATTCGATTATCGATCACTGGTTCTGATTTACAAAATCGGGTCGAATTTGACAAACCGGATAAACCAAAATGTTACAGTAGGTGCCTCCGGTTCTTGATCCCCAGCTCTCCTCCTTGACCCTCGATTGGTTCTTCACTCCCAAGTTCGTCCAATGTGTTGCTTCAAAAAGTGCCCCCTTCGAAAGTTTTTCCAGCCATCTAAAATTGTTGCTCTGAACCCAACAAAAAGTTACTACTGTAAGGGTGTTTGTTATACTCTCGGGAGAGGCCAAACGGGAGAGATCGGGAGACATCGGGAGATCGGAAACACCATAATCCGGTGTTCGGTGTTCCCGATCGGTAGTCGCATTTGGGGTCGGGATACCGAAGAAAAGTGAGAGGGAAAAGAGCCGTTGGGTCATGTGCCCCCCCCCCCCCCAAACGACTATTTTTGATATTTTTTTAAAAAAAAATTCAAAAACCAATATTTTTAAACACTATAAATACCCACTCTTTCCAACCCTTTTCTCACACTTTTTAACTACTCACTCTCTCATTCCGTGTTTGTAAAAACTCTAACGGCTCTAACAACAGAAAAACGTAGTAGATATGCTAAATCACAAGAAGGGGCACGAAAAGATGTTGAAAGAGCGTTCGCGTGTTTGAAGAAGATATGGAAGATCATCGAAAACCCGGCGAGGTCGAGACACAAACGAAAGATTAGTAACATCATATATGCTTGTATGATTTTGCATAATATGATATGGGAGGACGAAGGGTTTGCAATTTGCCCGTGCGAGCCGGATGATATTCAACCATCAAACGAGCCAACACCACAACACATTATCGACGCCAACGTTTTGAAGATTCGTAACGCTGATACGCATCATAGTTTACGATCCGATTTGATCGAACACATCGATCGTATTTGGGAAACCATTCCACCCCACGAAGATGATTTATTCGACGAAGACAATAGTGATCCTGAAAATTTCTAATTTTTTTTTATAAGTAATTTTAGGACTTTTTTTTTAGGATTTAATAAGTAATTTTAAGATTTAATAAGTAATTTTAGGCCTTTTTTTTAATTTGTAATGTTAGATTTAATTTTTATTTATAAAATGTATTTGTTTTTATTAGTATATTATTTTAAATATTTTATTATAAAAAAGTGTTTGGGGGAAATGGGGAAGTGGGGAAACCATAATCCACAAAATGGGAAAAAATGGGAAAAAATGGGAAGGGGTGGGAAATGATGAGGTGGCACCAAAAATGGAGAGAGGAATTGGGGAAGGGAAAACCATTACCCTAAAATATGATTCTCCTTTTTCCTAGTTCTGCCGTCATTGGGACCCTACGTCCGAATTAAAGTCCTCCTAAAATAATGTTGTGCGTCCATAGGGTTTATTTCAAAGTTTAAGTATTTTTTCGTTACCCCATGTGAACTTCATTTTTAATTTCTTTTAAGCTCATTTAATTACTTCTTGGAAACCCATGTAACATTATCTGCTTGTTCTTTCTTTTTTTCCTTTCAGATTTATTCTTTTCCCTTTTATATTAGAAATCCCGATTATTCCACTAATGATACATGTAGTAGATAGGTTTGAGGTACAACTCCGTTGATCAATATCATCTCGTTAACTCATGTTGAACTTATTTGTACCGCATTAGCTTATTTCCACTCGTGGTTTCCTGAAATATCTAAAATTCAAACGAAAACTTGTTAGTTGTAATATTCAGTAAAAGGTATCTAAATAGTATTTATAATGTAAGAAATATTTGACAAAAAAGATGTATAATTCAAACCACATCAAACATCCCCACACTTCATCTTTTTTTGGTCCCCAAAAAAAATCTTCAATGGAATCATAACCGGAATGTTGGCTCTTGAAAATGCGTGAGCGATGGATCGTCTACTTGGTCGTAATGAAATCAATGTAAAACGAGATGAACACGATGAGTAAATACAATGAGACTTGTATTAGACCACATAGAAACACCACGGAGTTCACATACAAGATTTGACCAAAAGTCCTTAAACAATACACAAGACAAACTATTTATAGAGCTGAAAACCCGATGGTCCGAACCTCAGGTTCGGACAAGTTCGGACCTGTCCGAACTTGGAGTTTGCCAAGGGTTCGGCCAGGAGCAATCATGTATGTCCTTGTCTTGTATTCGATACTTCACATGACGATCAGGGACCAGGTATTAACAAACTCCTCCTCGACATGTGCAGTATCATCTTCTACTTAAAACTTGTATCTTGTATCTTCAATCAAACACTTCCTCTTCTTTGACGATGAGTCTAATCTTGAGTACTTGATATTGCATCGTGTGTAATTATATTATCAACAATCTTCAGAAGACTTGAAATTGTGATGCTCTCTTTCCACTTTAGAAACCCGCCAACATAAATAATCTTGGTGCAAAACGTCTCTTCGAGACTCCATGATATTTTGATTTTGAAATTTGATTCCGTATTCCGTGTTGATCAATCGAAAAGAAATAAGAAATAAACTCTTTTTGATTTTTAAAAACTTTATATCAAAATACAGCTAAAATATTTTTGGTATTTTCCGATAATGAAAAGAAAATGCAATATAGAATCAGACACTACTTTTGCCTTTTGCGAGAAAGATCACAACTTGGGGTCATATTGATCTTAACATGCTAAACTACACTTCAATTTCGATTATTGTAGCACATAAGCCAAGTCGATTGCAGATATAATTTGTCCAACTTTAAACTCGGGCTGAATCATACTCATATCATCTGGATATGTTAAGGTATTGATTAGATTTGCATTGACCAGTGTACCTCACACTATCAGACATACTCAGATATGCTTTGCTTATCACATTTTTGTGATTGACTTGTGATTTATCACATATTGATTGTATTCATGATTTCGTCAACTGTGTTCCATGCAAAAAGAAATAAGAATGTTAAATCGCCTACCTTAAGGTCGATCTTTCGATACGCGGATAAGGCCTCGGATTTAACATCATGACTAGCTGTCAATGCAACAGTAAATGGAGCATATTCCATGTTTGCTTCAGAATCTGCATTCCAGTCAAACTCATTTGGATGCCAAAACGTGTCTGTCACCTTTTCATCAAAAGGAACAGATTTTTATTCAACCTTGGAAGCTTCATTTGGTGAATGAAAAACCATATGAGCATGTTGACCAGACTTCAGCTTGTTTTCAAATGAACATGGACATTCTCGTGCAAAATGTCCATAAACATAACACTTATAACACTTTACCTTTGACTTGTCCAATCCAATTTTTCCATCCTGATTTAATCTTTTCTTGCCAGTTCTATTGAAAAAATTATTCGTTCTTCGAACTAACATAGCATATTCCCAGTTCAAATCCATCTCTTCCAAATGATCATAACCTATCTGATCGTAGTCTTCATTTGTCAATTCAGCATTATTAACAGCACCAGTATTACCCCCAAGATATGAAGATACCAACGCAGACATTAAAGCATTATAATCATTGGTAGTTTGAGCAGACGAAGCATTTTGAGTCAAAGAACTAGGAACAGAAACATTACAACCAGCAGAAAAACTTAAAGTTTCAGATTTACCTGCAATAAATGCTGTAGGAGGGGCAGAACTAAGAATATTAGATTTTCCAGCATTCATGGTTAATTCATTATCACCAAAATATACAGCAGGATTCTGAACTTGTGTAGGAAGTGACTTGTTAACCATTAACTCCATATCTCTCGCTTGTATCCTTTGAATCAGACCATTAAAAGATAATCTCGAATAATCTTTATCATGAGTGATCATCATCACATAATTCTCCCATTTCTCATGTAATGCTTCCAAAATCTTTTCTTTCATATCAGCTTCTTTCTTTGTAAGGCTTACCAAACATATTTCACTCATTAACTGATCAAATCTTGCAATCAGATTTGGAATTGATTCATTTTCATAATGCTTGAATCTATCAAATTCCTTCTTTAGAACATTCTGACGACTTTTCTTATATTGGTTATTTCCTTCACATCTCTTTTCCAAAGCATCCCACAAACTCTTTGATGTGTAGTTACCCGAAAATTGATGTAGTAACTCTTTAGGCAAAGCCATCGTTAAAGTACCATATGCTTTCTTTTCAGTTTGATATGCTTTCTTTTGTTCAGATGGCATCTTTCTTTGAAGAAGGGGTTCACCAGTTTCATCCTTAGGATAGACATATTGCTCAGTAAACGACAACCCTATATCAATGTCATTAGTATCAACATACGCTTCAAATCTTTTAACCCAACTATGATAATCTTCCAATTTAAGCAATTTAGGAACTTTCTGACTTGTTCCGATTTCATTATCATAATTCATCATTGTTTGCATCGTTGCTTGAACCGAATTTTGAATAGCCACGAACGCTTGAAAATCGGATATTTTAATAATTCTGGTTACTGTTCACCCGAACCTGTGCCGAACCTCGTCCGAACTTCTACCGAACTTCTGTCGAACCTTAGCCAAACAGAAACAAGTCGAACATCTTTCGAACCCCAACTTCGGATGAATGAACCGAAACTTATCCGAACTTCGAACGAACTTGATCCGAACCTTGACCAAACGTAATCCGAACTCTGACTGAACTAGAAAATAGCCGAACTCCGTTCGAACTTATAGTTCGGAGCGGTTATTGTTCCGAACCTCAGACTCTGTCCGAAGTCCTCCGAAGCAAAACCATTTCCGACACAACTTTCGTGATTTTGAGAGATTTTGAGTGATATTTTCGACAAGAAGTCAAGCAAAACCAATAGACTGGATCTATGAGCAGATATTTTTACGTAAAGCACACTCGTGATGATCAAACGAACTTAAAATGATACTTATTTTTGCAAAAATGTGAAATTTTGACCCAAAACTCCGAAAACAATGATTACCGACCAGTAAATCAAATCAAAAGCTCTGATACCACTTGAAAATGTGTGAGCGATGGATCGTCTATTTAGTCGTAATGAAATCAATGTAAAACGAGATGAACACGATGAGTAAATACAATGAGACTTGTATTAGATCACAGAGAAACACCACAGAGTTCACATACAAGATTTGACCAGAAGTCCTTAAATAATACACAAGACAAACTATTTATAGAGCTGAAAACCTGATGGTTCGAACCTCGGGTTCGGACCTTTCCGAACTTGGAGTTCGCCAAGGGTTCGGCCAGCAGCAATCATGTATGTCCTTGTCTTGTATTCGATACTTCACATGACGATCGGGAACTAGGTACTAACAGCTCTTAAATTTTCACATGATTTTTTTTCTAATGATCGTTCATAGCGTAATCACACGCTTACTGTAATTATTGGTATTTCTGTCCGAATAAACAAAACCACCAACTTATGAAGCCCCAAAAGTGTCAGATATTCCTTTTTTCACTTTAATATCATTCTACTTACGGGTCCCACACTCAAAAAGTAACAACTTAGCCTAGTCCCATTTCAAGGCATGTTAAGCACGAGTCTAAACCATATAGATTTTCCCACCATAATATTTAAATACTTATATGTCCAAAAAATAGTGGAAAGTAATCGATGAACGGATACTATTTGAGCATTAGTCATTTTTTTCTTTAGAACTATAACCTAGTGGTGCATCCATCAAGTCACTATCCCGAAGGGTAGCACATAGGACTCAATTATTTATACATAAATAAACCTTACCAGTAGTGTATCCCTTAAGTCTCCATCCCGAAAGGTAATACGTAGGCTTTAGCTATTTATTATACTTAATTCAATTTTTTTGCTCATTTTAGTTAGAGCAAAATCTGGTTCATCGTGTGAAGTATCAGAAGAAGTTAGAGATACAAGGAAGGCTACTGATGAACTGACCAAGAACTGGTGGTTCGTGGCCCACGAACTGGTGGTTCGTGGCCCACGAACTGGTAATTTGTGGACACCCGGTTTCTGGAGAGTTTAGTATAAATACTTAGTTCCTTGAATAGAATGTAGAATTTCTTCGTCATAACTCTACATTTTTTGTGTATGTTTCTATGTGTGTTTTCTTTTAAGCTTATATCAATACAAATCTCATTTGTATTTTCTCTTTGATCTCGTTTACATCTCATAATCACTAAATTAGCAAAAGATCCATCGCCCCATGTCTTTTAAAGATGTTTTTCGGATTGATTCTATGGTTGATAAAGAATTAGACGGAAGTTTTGTATCATTAACGTGTGTCAATGATTACAACCAAAGTAGTATACATTGTTGAAAGCTCCGGGGGAGGTTAGACAACACCTCCCCTCACACACATAAATCCACAAAGACTAGACACCAAAACTTGGCTTCAAACGCAAAGTGAAAACTATTTATATATCTAGCTACCCACGACGTGGAGGACTCCACGAACTGTTAGTTCGTGGCCATGAACTGTCAGTTCGTGGCTTGCGAAGTCCCACTTCATGGCTCATTTCTTATCCAGTTCGCGACCCTGCAAACTTCAATCTGTTTTTATAATTCAAACAGTAACGGCCACACAAAGTTCATGTTCTAACAAATTCCCCCTTGGACGTTACTGTCGAATGCAGACTTTAATCTTCAACTTCTAGCAATCATCAGTTAGTTTGTTGTAGACACCTATATCTTTAGCAAACTCCTATTGACTGTAACTCAGGTATGCGGGAAATAGTTCAGAATCTTGTATAATCACCACAACCAATAAAGTTCCCCCTAGCTTCAAGCACCTCCACATCAGGTATATGATAACGGTTCACTTCATTAGTCGTTCCGTAATTGTTAAGACCTCTGGAACTTCACCACATCTTGACAGACATCTTTAATCTTTACCAAATTATAATACATTCTGATATTTATGAAAACTGACACAATCAGAATCTTCAATCATGGAAATTCCCCCTCAGCATGAAATCCATCCCAATATATAACTCCGGTAAACATATATCTCGTTGTACACTGGAAGCTAACCAAGTCTTCAACTCAAGAAACTATTGCGCATATGGCAGAGAGTTCCAAACCATAACTGAAAACTTTGACATATCGGTTTGCGCGAACATCAAAGTTCACCACCTTTCCATAAAGATCAAAAATCACCATCGTCCCTGAACTGATTGCTTTTGAATTTTGACTTTTTCAACTATGAAACTTTAAAAGTTTTAAGGTCCCAATTTTCCACCTAAACAAGTGAGATATTCAAATCTTCAATATTCTTTGATTCCAACCCCGCAAGAACATATTCTTTCTTTCTAGTCGAATGATAACTCAAGTGGCCCCCAACAGAATCTTTAAATTTCTTTAGTTTGTGGAAACGTAATCACTTTCCTGTCTCTTAATATATGCCCATCATCAGAAACTCATGTTCTTGAATCTCTGACCATCATAAAAACAATGACTACCCAAAAACTCATTTCTTAAAGTTCGATGACTAACTCATAACACGTATCAGAATCTGGCATTCTTTATTTCTTTAATCTTCATATAGCACCTCATAGCTACCGAATCAAGGGTAAACCCAATAACTGATTCGCTCTTTGAAATCCCCACAATTTTTAACGAAAGGTGTTCGAACTGAGAAACAAACTCGCAATTTGTAACAGTTACGGACAAACCAGTAACAACAAACTCTCTTAGTTCATTCATTGAAAAATATCCCCCAATTGTTTGTCTGGATTAACGGGGGTTCGGGGGCAGCGCCCCTGAGAAGTGGGGTCCAAGGGGCAGCAGCCCCTGACGGGATCCAAGGGGCAGGGTCTTGAACTGGACAAGAAGTGAGCCACGAAGTGGGACTTCGCAAGGCATGAACTGACAGTTCGTGGCCACAAACTGACAGTTCGTGGAGTCCTCCACGTCGTGGGTATGCTAGACATATAAATATTTTTCACTTTGCGTTTCAAGCCAAGTTTTGGTGTCTAGTCTTTGTGGATCTGTGTGTGTGAGGGGGAAGTGTTGTCCAACCTCCCCAAGAGCTTTCAATGATGTATACTACTTTGTTTGTAATCATCCGACACACTTTAATGATACAAACTTCCGTCTCATTCTTTATCAACCAATGAATCGATCCGAAAATGCTTTTACAATTTCAGATGGAATTATGGAATTATGAGGCGCCACCTATTAGAACTTCCTTTTCATGAAATATGGTGTGCCGAAGGGTAATTTGTTAGAGACTTAAATGTTTAAATTCCTATTTTGACAATTTCAGTCTTAACATTTCAATCTAAGATGGAAACCCACAAAGTATCCTGATTTATTTAATTATTTTTATGATTTTAAACACAATTTAGGATATTTAAGCTATTCATTGTTAGCTGGGTCTACCAACACCGCAAGTTAGACGTGTTTTCTACCTTTATTCTTTTTCATTTTATTTTAAAAGTAAACTCTCAATTTTACCTATTTTTTTCCATTTACCTGCAAATAAATTCAGGAACATTTAAAAAAAAAAAATTTTTTTGTTTTTCTGGGATTCTCAATATTTTCAATATTTTTCCAAATTATCAAAATTTTCAAATTTATTGCATTTCAACCTTCACCACGTTTCACTTTTGTAAGAATAAAACAACTAAACCCCATCCCCACATTTAAACCAAACATTGTCCCTAATGTTTGAATAAACCAAACACTCGACAAATAAACAATTAAAAGAAATGGAGAAGGGAAAACTGAAACTCCCCTGACATGTGCTGCAAGTAGTCGCCAAACATTCCGTAATCAGCCGCAATCCTGAAGCAGGTGGATCCCCAAACTTGCTTCAAACCCTATCTCGTCAAAACATTTATGAGCAAAATGGAATGAACCTGAAAACAAGAGAAGCAACCTGCACAACACAAAAGTACAAAAAAAAAATTAAAAAAAAAAAACTAAAGATAAATCAAACACCTAGGTTGCCTCCTGGTGCGCTAAGTTTACAGAAAAGACTTCAGGCAGACATGCTCCTAAAATGGCAATCAAGAGGCTTCTCTTTTATTATCTTTCCATTAGTACTCCTCATAGCTCTCACGCGCCCAAGAATGCGTAAATGAATCAGCCCACCAACTCTTGAATTTCCCCAGTGCAAAATGTAGAATAATCATATAGTCGAGAAGTTGGTCGCCCTACATAATGAAGTAGTGAAGTGAGGTGGGGATGAAAAACTCCAATACCTCTCTGCAACATGATCCTCTCTCTAGTGTCCTCTCTTTTGCCCTCTTATCCGGTTTCTCAGACCTCAATATGTCCAGAATGGAGATTGAGTATAGTTCGTGCTTTGGTTTTTGAAACTCTCGGCTCCCTCCTCAAACGTCCCCATACTTAGCTTTTGATACAACGGATTGTCATAAAATTAAAAATTACCAAGTGGGTTGAGATCCTCTTCATTAGTAACTGGAATGACCGTGCTCTCGTCATTAAAGTCCTCCTACCATGAAATGATGTCATCCTTATCTGACTGTGACTCATCTAACCAATCCTAAGAGTTAGTGGAATGGAAATCATCCTTGGGGATTTTATGGTCAGTGGGAGGTTTTGTTTCATTATCCTCGATCGGCTCCGCGTATAACATCTGCTCGCCTCTAGCTCCTACAAGTTACATTCGGGTCGAACTGATCTCCAGCTTCTATTGTGAGTGGCACCATCATCCATGTTAGGGGTCTATTTTCAGGATGCTCATAGGAAGCTCACACGATTCAGGAATCCTGTTACAGTTTGGGAATCCCACTGATTCAGGTATCCTGACTTATTTCTATTCGACTAACCCCTATTATTGCCACATGTTTATTTGGTTACAGGTACAGTTGTGTGGCTAACTACCTCCGAAAGACCTGTTCTAGCTACGGGAAGATGTGGACGAAGGGAAGAGTATTAGTCTAACGATCAAGTTAGATGGAGAATAAGATCCCGGGAATCCCGGAAAGTTTGTTATCTTGGTAACAATTATATAATCAAGGACTCGATTGGTTTAGAAACACACAACACTTACACACTCTAGCTCTGATAGTATTCATTCATTGTAACACTTAGTCTAGTTGATCAATCATCCAAAATCATTGTAATTTTCAATTTTTGATTAATAAAACTGTGAGGAAGCAGGCTCTTTAGGCCGACTCCCGAGGTTTTTTGCGAAGATTCCTAGAGGCAACTCGAAGGATTCTGGATTTTCCCTCGTTACATCCTTGTGTCGATCTCATACTTGTGTTATATTATCTTTGCAAATTGTTCAAGCACACTACCTCACTTTCTAAGTTTGGAATACGAAATCATCTTGTTGGTTTTTTACCAAAATAGTTTGGTGCCCACCGTGGCGCAAGTGGTGCTTCATTCTATAAGATTTTCTATATCTATTTCGTTCCATTTGATCTCCACTCGAAAAATGTCGACCCAACAAAAATCTGTTTTGGCCTCTGTCTCATCCTCCATCCCTCCTCTTCCTCTTACTCAAGGTAGCCAAAAGAAGACCAATGATCGTCAAAAGAGAGTGGATCAGCAGCTGAGGAAAACTGATTATCCCGTGTTCACGGGATCCCAGGTTCAATCTGTTGATCCTGTTATCACTAACAATGATTTGTTTACTTTGATTAAGCAGGTGAAAAATCAGATTTATCAGGAAGAAAAGACTAACCACATGGTGATGAAGGAAATTGAGGAGCTTAAGAAATCCAAGAAACCTGTGGAGGAGCAGAGTCCCTTATTCCCCACTCATCTTGATTTTAACACATCGGGATCCTCGGATCCGGTCCCCTACAATAACAAATCGGCAGCAAGCTTTACTACAACCCCTACGATGACTTCCCAGGCTGCTGGATATGCGAGGTTTACTGTTGGGTTCTTAGGAGCCGCTCCACCAGAATCCTCGCAACCACGCCCTAAAGATTCCTAAACTCCGTGATCATTGGGATTCTTAGTTGTACCATCCCAGGGATATCCATCCCATACAAGAAATTCGGACCAGAATTCCTAGGGATACCAGCACCCTAACCTTTCGGTTTTTGCAGGAATATTCAGGACTGCCTCCCTAGAAGTTCATGATGGTGACTTTATTCCCATGCAAACAGCGGCAACTACAGAGCCGAGCATTCCAATGAGCTATGTATATGGTCCTAGGATCCCAGCCCAGAAAATTGACCCAGGTAATGTGTCTAACTCAATTCCTTTGGTTTCTAACCAGGGTGTCTCTTATGATGCAGGTATTCACCTGAGTATCACTAGGGAGATCAAGAAGCTCAAGAGATTATATCAAGTGTTCCAGGATCATAAAACAAATCCCCAAGGTTCCCTTGGAAAGCCATAGGATCTCGAGGTTCACTTGGCCAATATCCCTGGTAGAGAACCCGAAACACTTCCAGACACCGAGCATGAAGCTGTATGATGGAACCACGGATCCTGAAGAACACGTGGAACATTACAGGGTGCGTTTTGAGATAACCCAATTCCAACAGATATTAAGGAAGCTTGTCTATGCAAAGGATTTAGTTCAACCCTAACAGGACCAACCATGAAATGGCTATTGAGCATTCCTCCTAACACTTTTAAATCGTTTTCTCATTTAGTTAACCTATTTAACAATCAGTTTTCTTGCAGCAGAACCTTTAAGAAGTTCACATGTGACTTATATCGGGTGGTCCAAAAGCCGGATGAGCCGCTCAGGGACTAAGTTGCCAGATTTGGACGAGAATCCTTGGAGATTCCTCATTTAGATATGGCGGAAGTCGTTGAAGCCTTTAAAATGGGGCTCTGTAAGGACTCCCGTTTTATGATGATTTGGTAAGGACTCCTTGCAGGAATCTTGATGAAGTACGTAGTAGAGCTCTAAGGTTTATCCGTTCGGAAGACGATAAAAAGATTCACCAAAGGCTTGATATTCCCAAATATGATCCTAGTGGCAAGAAGTTAGAATCCCCTGGGAAGTCGTACAGATCCCGACCGAAAACCAGATAATCAAAGGATCAATGTTGTGGATTAGGATGATGACGAGGACGAGTACCCTAAGGTATCTGAATATTACTTTTCTGTTGATATTGGTGGCTTGATGTGTGCAATGCAGGATCTCGGAGAAAAGGCAAGATGGCCCAGAAAAAATGACAAACAGGGATCCTGGAAAGACAAGACCAAGTGGTGTGCCTACCATGAGGATTTCGGCCACCTAACTGATAAGTGCATAGCACTATAAAATGAGATAAGTTACCTACTTAGCAAGGGGCATCTTAAAGAACTGTTGAGCAGGAAGAAGAGCAAGACCCAGGAAGCCGACAAGCCTCCTCAAAGAGCAGCCTCTCCACCTTCGGATGCCAGGATTATTAATTTTATTTTAGGAGGCTCAGATATCTACGGCACCTCCTACTCATCAGCCAAAAAGCATGCCAAGGAATCTAAATCTGAACAGGGTGCCAGACCTATCCGGACATCCACTTTAACTCAAGATAAAGTGATTTCCTTCGATGAAAGTGACCGCAGCAGTGTCCAGGATCCTCATCACGGCAGCCTTATGGTAACTGTATACGTTGCTAACCATTTTTGTCCGCATGATTCTGATAGATAACGGAAGCTCAGTGAACATCATCCGACTTGACGTGTTCAAGAAAATGGGCATCCCAAAAAGTGAAATTGTTGCAAGATCCTCAATGCTAGTGGGTGTCAGTGGCGAGACGAAGAGCACTGTGGGGGATATCAGGTTACCGGTATACATAGAGTGGGTAAATTGTATTAAAAAATTTTGTGTTATAGATACTCTCTCGTGTTGCAACATTATTCTTGGCAGGCCTTTGGTTCATGAAATGAAAGCAATCCTCTTAACTTATCACCAATACATCAAGCTTCCTACACCATGGGGAGTTGTAAGGATAGAGAGCGACCAGCAGGAAGCTAAGAATTGCTACTCGACTTCAATGAAGAATACAACAAAATTGACGAAAGTATAGCAATTACATAAACAGGCACTCGACGTTCAGGAGGACAGGGAGCTCGATGTGAAAGAATGCCAATTGGACCCTGAGAATCCTGAAGTCAAGGTGCTGATAGGGACCAACATCCCAGCGGATACCGAGCAGGAGCTCATTCAGCTTCTAAAAGCCAGAACCTTAACTTTTGCTTGGAAGCATAAGGATATGACAGGTATCCCTTAACATATTATTACTCACTAACTTTGTTTAGATCATTCTTTCAGGCCCATACAGCAAAAGAGAAGGAAGTTCGCTCCTGAAAAGAATACAATCATCCAGGAGGAAGTTGACAAGCTTTTTAAAACAAAGATGATCAGAGAGGTCAAGTATCTCAAATGGTTAGCCAACGTAGTTGTGGTGCAAAAGAAGAACGGAAAATGGAGAGTTTGTGTAGATTACACAGACTTAAACAAAGCTTGTCCCAAGGATCCTTTTTCGCTTCCTCATATTGATTCAATGGTGGACGCAACGACTAGCCATGAGATGCTCACGTTCATGGATGCCTCGTCAGGATTCCAGCAAATTCAAATGGAACCCTCTGACCAAGAGCACACGACATTTATGACTCCAACAGGTATATATTGTTATACTGCTATGCCATTTGGTTTAAGAAATGCAGGTGCCACGTACCAGCGACTAGTCAACATGATGTTTAAGGAGCACCTGAGGGACACAATGGAGGTCTATATAGATGACATGGTGGTGAAATCCAAAAAAGTTAAGGACCAAGTCTGGGATCTCCACACTGCATTCAATATTCTCGATCAGTATAATATGAAATTGAAAACTTCCAAGTGCCACTTTGGGGTGCGAGCAGGAAAATTCCTAGGATATAGGGTTACTGAAAGAGCAATAGAAGCAAGCCCTGAGAAGATCAAGGCTATTTTGAATCTAAAATCTCCATCGAATGTTAAAGAAGTAGAGAGGTTAACCGAGAGGATAGCGGCACTCAACAAGTTCATTTCAAGAACCTCAGAGAAAAGTAAAGATTTTTACGATATTCCAAGAAAAAACAAAAGGTTCAAGTGGAATGAAAACATGAAGAGGCCCTGAAACCCCTAAAAGAATACTTGTCAACAGCTCCACTTCTTATGAAACCAGAGAATGGGGAGCCGTTATCTCTGTACTTCGCAGTATCCGGAAGCTCAGTCAGCGCTGCTGTAGAAGCTAGATTACGAGGCTTGTAATATTAAATATGTTGGACTGGGCTTAGAGGGTTTCATTAGTTTAGTAGACTAGTTTGGTTATTGTATATAGGCTAGTTTATGGTTGGGCTTGAGTTTACTATTGGGTTTATGACTCAAGAGGCCAAATAGTAAACCCATTGGGGTGCCTATATAAACCCCTCTAGACCTCCTCATTTGGGCTTGCTGGTTTACGATTCTAGTGGCTGTTTACGATTACGATCGAGAAGGAGCTGATTACGATCGTAAACCCGAGAGATCTAGTTTACGATTTCTTATCTTGTACCCGACAAGTTCGTCTTGTGTGCAAAGATCAGGTTTTTATCATTTATATTAATCGTTTTCTAGTATTCTTCTCATCTCTTATCCTGAATCAATCAATCACTTGGATTCCGCACTAGTGATTGATAGAATATCGTGAACGGTTGTTGTTTTCGGACCTACAATTGGTATCAGAGCCAAGAATCACTGATTCGAGGCTCTCACGGTATTGGATTCATGTTTTTCTGGAAAAAGGTTCGAGTTTTTGAAGATTTGTAGGTTGTTTGAAGGTTTACGATCGCTCCTGCTGCTGTTTGTGAGTGTTTACGACTATTTTCTGGGTTTTTCTGAAGGTTTACGACTGGTTTGCTTGAAGATCTGCATCGGAAACTCGTTTACGACTTAAAGTTTGGATTTTTATTCAGTTTATGATCCGAGATTTTGAGTTCACGATTGTACTTTGTCGGAATCAGGAGTTTACGACATTTCACTACCGGAAACAGCAATCGTAATCTGTGTTTATGACTGCATCGGATCGGAATCGGAGTTTACGATTTGTCTCAATCGGAATCAACATTTACGATCGGGAGTTTACGACTCGCTGTGTGTCTTTATCGTAGTCAGGTGTTTACGATCGTAATCATGCATTTTCGATCGGAATCTCTTGTTTTTGGACATTTGGACTTTAGATTTAAGTTTTCCTAAGCTTACGTTAGGGATTTCGAACCAAGTATGTATCAGAAGTTGGATTTTGAGATTGGATCCATCACTCGTCCACCAAGACTCACATCGACGGATAACTTTCTGGAGTGGAAATATAGGTTTGAAAACCACTTGAAGAGTGTTGATCTAAGACTATGGAGAGCAGTAATTCATGGGCCATACACGCCTACATACTCAGAAGGAGTTAATGCTGGGAAAGCTAAAAAGGAAGACGACTATGATGATGATGATTGGGAAAGATGTAACAAAGCTGAGATGGCGTTTGCTATTATGACTATGGCACTGACACCAGATATTGCACAAGGGTTTAAGCACTGCAAGACTGCAAAGCAACTCTGGAATGCTTTGGTAGTAGCATATGAAGGAAATCCAGACATAAAGGCAAGCCGTAAGCAAATGCTGAAGCAGAAATTCAATCTCTTCAACCACATCCAAGGAGAATCCTTTGAAGCACAGGTGCAATGGTTCGTGTCTCTGATGGCCGAAATGTCAAGCTACAATGTTGAACCAGATCAGGAAGATAAGAATCTGAAATTGCCGAATAGCCTACCAAAATCCTGGAATACGAACATCTCCATCATTAAAGACAACAACAAGCTGAGTGAGCTATCTCTTGATGAGATGATCAACAAACTGAAGTCAAAACTTATTGATGACAAGCAAAGAGAATTGAACCACATAAGCTCTCTTAGTTTGGCGGGAAAATTGAACCAAGCACTGTTGTCAGAATAAGTGGGGTCTAAGCAAGATGGAAGTCTTGTCCGGCTGGTTCTTTAAGTTGAGCAGTAGCATCAGCATCATCTTTCTATCATCAACCTGTCTGACACACATTTGAAAAAATATACTCCACCAGACATTTGATGACTGGTCTTTGGGTTAGAAGGTAATTAACATTGTAAAAACCCAGTTATCACCTGTTGATGATAATAAAGTTCCCCTAAATCCAAGACCTCTAAAGACTTCCCCTTAGCTGATAACTTCCCCTCAGCTAAGGACTTCCCCTTAGATAATATATATTATCTTCGAGTTCCCTTCAGATACTATGTATTATGGAAGTCTTTTCGGATAATACTTATTATCCTCCCTCCTTCCCCTAAAAAATTGTCAAGATCTGACGGAGGAAATCTTTTCCATTAGATAATAAGTATCATCCTCGAGTTCCCTTCGGATAATACTTATTATCCCATACTCTTGTATTAAGCTCTAATACCAATTGTAGGTCCAGAAAATCTACCAAGACACGATATTGATATCACAAACGAGTGCGGAATCCTCGTAAGTGATGATTCGAGAAGAAAGTAGATGATAGAGACTTGATAAATAATAAAGATCAAATCTTGAATGAAACACAAACACTTTCTTAGAGTAATTTGAATCTGATCGTAAACAAGAGATTGAGAGAAAAATCGTAATCCAAAAAGCTACATTAATCATAAACACAAAGGTTTATATACTACCCATTACAAAGCCCTAAAATCTAATCATAAACCCATTAAGGAGCCGGCCCAAGTAAGCCCATGTCGTAATCTCTAAGCCCCTTAACAAGCTAGCCCACATCTAATGTTCATGCCTCTAAAATATAGCCCAACGATCTATCACTTGG
>JBCNJP010000024.1:5577441-5615195 GCA_039602395.1 Deinandra increscens subsp. villosa | reverse complement strand
GTGGATGGTAGGCAGTACTCATATCGAGTCGAGTACCCAAAGCTTTCTGTAGAGATTTCCAGAAGTGAGCAGTGAAACGGCTATCTCGGTCGGATATGATGGATTTGGGCACACCGTGGCATGAGACGACTTCCTTTATGTAAAGCTTGGCTCGCTTATCCATCTTATCCTTCTCATTGACCGGTAAGAAGTGTGCCGACTTTGTCAATCGATCCACTATCACCCAGATAGCGTCATATCCAGATTTTGACTTAGGCAATTTCGTGATAAAATCCATGGATATTTCTTCCCATTTCCTTTCTGGGATTACCGGCTGAGTTAACATTCCAGAAGGTTTCTGGTATTCGGCTTTGACCTTTGAACACGTTAAGCATTTGCCGACATAGGTGGCTGTCTCGGCTTTCATGTTAGGCCACCAAAATTGTTTCTTCAGGCCGTGGTACATCTTGTCTGATCCGGGATGAATGGAATATCTCGACTTGTGAGCTTCATCAAAAATTAATTGCCTTAACCCTCCATAGACAGGTACCCATAGCCTATCCATGAAGTTCTTGGTTCCATCAGGTTTCTCTTCCAATTGCTTCTCCATTCCACGTAAACCTTCTCCAGTTAGGTTTTCCGATTTGAGGGCTTCAATCTGAGCGTCACGCACTTGTGAGACAAGATTCGAGTGTATGGTCATACTTAAGGCTCGAACACGAAGTGGCTTGGCACGCTCTTTCCTGCTCAGAGCATCATCTTTCTATCATCAACCTGTCTGACACACATTTGAAAAAATATACTCCACCAGACATTTGATGACTGGTCTTTGGGTTAGAAGGTAATTAACATTGTAAAAACCCAGTTATCACCTGTTGATGATAATAAAGTTCCCCTAAACCCAAGACCTCTAAAGACTTCCCCTTAGCTGATAACTTCCCCTCAGCTAAGGACTTCCCCTGAGATAATACATATTATCTTCGAGTTCCCTTCAGATACTATGTATTATGGAAGTCTTTTCGGATAATACTTATTATCCTCCCTCCTTCCCCTAAAAAATTGTCAAGATCTGACGGAGGAAGTCTTTTCCATTAGATAATAAGTATCATCCTCGAGTTCCCTTCGGATAATACTTATTATCCCATACTCTGGTATTAAGCTCTGATACCAATTGTAGGTCCAGAAAATCTACCAAGACACGATATTGATATCACAAACGAGTGCGGAATCCTCATAAGTGATTGATTCGAGAAGAAAGTAGATGAAAGAGACTTGATAAACAATAAAGATCAAATCTTGAATGAAACACAAACACTTTCTTGAGTAATTTGAATCTGATCGTAAACAAGAGATTGAGAGAAAATCGTAATCCAAAAAGCTACATTAATCATAAACACAAAGGTTTATATACTACCCATTACAAAGCCCTAAAATCAAATCATAAACCCATTAAGGAGCCAGCCCAAGTAAGCCCATGTCGTAATCTCTAAGCCCCTTAACAAGCTAGCCCACATCTAATGTTCATGCCTCTAAAATATAGCCCAACGATCTTCCCCTAGGAATGAACCATTAGACAGTCTACGGCAGCAACA
Source organism: Deinandra increscens subsp. villosa (assembly GCA_039602395.1). Taxonomy (NCBI): domain Eukaryota; kingdom Viridiplantae; phylum Streptophyta; class Magnoliopsida; order Asterales; family Asteraceae; genus Deinandra; species Deinandra increscens. The sequence continues at coordinate 5,613,624 of JBCNJP010000024.1, read as the reverse complement.
AATCAAATCTGAACGTATTCTGCACATTGCTTGACCACCACTCATTTGCTACAATCCGGTTTGCTGTTCCATGGAAGATCCCCACCCGTATAGCATTCTCAAGGTCATTGTCATCACCGAGAATTGGTTGGGAGGCGAGGAGCTTGATATCTTTTTCACCAAACCTAAGCAAGTCAACCGGATCGCAGAAGCGAAACTGTCTCATCTTCTTGCAAAGCACCACCGCTTCATGCGTCGTTGGATCGTAAATCCAACAGTCAAAGTTTTTTACTAAGGTACCATCTTCAATTTCGTCCAACAAGTTTATTACTCTTGTGCGTTTGGTGGGTGGTCGCCTCGCTTCACCTATTGGATCACCAGTTACTGGGTCAGTTCCAGTTTCAACCCATTTTACCTGCTTCAGATCGAAGTTCACAAAATTTTCTGCCAAATGGCTCATCATGTTGTTCCGAACTAGATCTCCTTCAGTGTTGTTCCATCTGTTTATGTATAGAGCTCTCAACAGGCTTCTAATCTCAGGCTCAGTCCAGGAGTGAAATTGGGTTCGTGTTCTGTAATATTCCACTGGACTATAGCCATCACGGATTACAGCAAACAGCTTCTTCTCGGAGTCATAGTGCCAGCACAGAATTGCTTCACGACTCCGCCTTTTGTCGATTGAGCTTTCACCAACATCGATGGTGTATTGAGTGGGGGCTTGTCCTTGAATGAACTCCTTGAACCAGTTGTCATGACCTTCTGGCGCTTTAGAGATGACTCTTCCACTTCGAGCATAGTCTGACATCTCTATAGTGTCATCTCCTTTATCTTCTTGTGTAGCACTTGTACCCTGAACTCCTTGAGATGAGCTCTGGCCATGATCACCAGAAGATTTTGTCTCTACAACTCCTTTCAATTCAGTATGCTTCTTCTTTAGATCCATTAAAGCTTCATACAGGAACTTGAACCTTAGTTTGTTGGCAGCTTCATTCAGGGTCTTGTTTTCATCCCTCAGTGCTTTTATCTCATTTTCACGTGCTCGGTTTTGAGACAGAAGAAAATTTATTTGAGGGTCAGCACTCAACCTCATCTCTATTGGGAGATCAGCAGCTTGAAATAGGGGGAAACTTGGAATAGCTGGTGGCAGACTTGTTCCAGTAGAGACACCCACTCTAACTGGGCTGGGTACAACAAAGGTGTTATCAACTTCTAGAAATTGCCTTTCTTCATGAACAGGGCTACGTTCATTCAGAAGAGGACTGGGCTAGTCTTTGTAAACTTGAACCTGACACTTCTTGGATCTGACCTCTTCCTGGGAGATGGTTCACGAAAAGGGACAGGCTCTTCAAGCATCTCATTCACATTAAACTGAGTATCCAACTCTTGAGGGATTGAGTAACCGCTAGAAGACGAGTTCAGGACATCCCTTGTTCTTTTAAGATTGATTGGCCCTAAATCCCCATAGATATAATCATCCAAATTCTCTTGATCAGCGAAGATGTCGTCCATCATGTTTTCTTCATCAGAAGGTATAACTTCTGTTAGTTCCAGAACATTTACAGCAACAGGTGCTGTCACATCGTGGTCTTCAGCAACAGACACATTAACAGTCGGCACATCTGGTTGAGGTTCAGCCTCTTGATCTGACTCGATCACCTGCTCTCTAGCAACTTCAGGAAAGGCACCCCTTTTGACCCATTCAATCCTTCCCTCAAAGTTGTTCTTTCCTCTTCTGTCTTGTGTCTGCAGGCCAAACACACCACTATCCATCACCTTAACATCCAATTTTTCTATCCTCTCTTCAATCATAGGATATTTCTCCATCACCACCATTTGCACAAATCTTGGTGTCATCAGGAACTGTTCTCGAGCGCTCAGATCAGCATTGCCTATCCAGTCTAACAGTATCATCTTTGAGAAATTGAAGTTCCAGTCTAAGGCCAATGCGACAAAAGCTGTTCCATGCAGTTTGTTAAGCTGATTGAAGCTAGTTCTCTTTCCCAGAAAGGATTTCTGCATATAGTGAGCCAGGCACCTCCAGTAGTGCGGCAACAACTTCTTGAAGATGGGCGGGAACTTTCCTTCATACCCTAGAGATTAAGCACCCTCTAAAACTGTAGCCTTGGGATACTCAATTGGATCTGTAGCTCTGTCATTAATGTTCAGTCCTTTTCTGATGTCTTCTTCAAGTATCACTATCTGCCTGTTCTGAATTGTTGTAGTGATCCTTGACTTATCATCACTCACTCTAGCAGTTCCCCAGAACTCCCTTACAAGCTGCTCATCAATAAGGAAGCTTATTCTCAGAGCGTGATTAATATTGCAGACGTTCATCCCGGCCACCAACGAATAAATTAATTGCATATGCTTCTCTGGTGGGTCTTCAAGATATGCCGGGATGCAGTGATCTCTTTCAAACTGAATCTCTTCATCAAGCATGTCGTCTGCCATCTGAGAAAGACAAGACAAATGTATCAGACTTGTTCATCAAAGCTTAATTATGTTTGCCAACAGTATCTTGAAGTTCAATTGATTAACACATTTAACTTGATAATTTCTGAAAATCTCAATTTAAACGTTCAAGAAAAATATTTGATTTTGAAGCACAAATTGACAAACACATTCTTTAAAATCAACACATTCAATTTTATCTTAAAACGATTAAGTTTAATAAGATTCAAAAAATATTAGGTGTTTATGATTTAATTAAAAGAATCAAGTGTGTTTGCGATCTACTATTCATGTTCACGGTCCACAAAATGGGTTTACAACATTCAATCCGGGTTTACGATAAGGGAATATTGACCGGGCCAAAGTTCAGTCGTAATCGCTAAAGCCCAGTCGTAAACATCTTAAAAACTCATATGGCCCAGTCGTAAACTACTACGGAAACACAGATCGTAAACGAGGATCGTAATCGCCAATCATAAACACGAATCGTGAACACTGAAATGTCGTCTTCAACATTGCGATTATCGTAAACACCAAAAACTCCATGGATGGACTTGCAACTGGACTTGTAAACATGTTAATACCCGTCAAATATGTACAATGAATGGTTACCACTACCTTTTAACAGTTTCTAACACAAATCCGACTTCTATTCACGGGTAATCGAAGGAAAAGTTCGAAAAATATGGATGATGAACACCGAGCCTTCAAAATCTTCTAAAATCGTAAATAAATCAACGAAAAGGCATGAAAACAGTCGATTGATCGTGGGTTCGAGATCGGAAAAGGAGGGCGAAGGTGTTGGAGTGCTCAGGTTACCCAGTGGTGGTCGGAGAAGGTCGGATAAAGGTTTTCCGGCGAGTGTAGCGGTGGTTAGGGTTTTCTCTATGGCGGTCGTAAACGAGAGAGACAGGGGATCGTAAATGGTGAAGTGAATCGGAAATGAGGGTGTGTGGGTTTTTGTTTAAAAAAAATTTTGACTTTGGCCCCTCATGTTTTCAAAAACTGTCAAATACACCCCAAACCTCTTTTAAATGAAAGAACACTTGAAATGTTGTTAATTTTGTGAACTTTGAGAATTACAAAACTTCCCCTCAGACTCATACCCCGAGTATCTGATCTTGATCAATAAAAATTAAATTTTAAACAATTAAAATAGATAAATAATGAAAAATAATCATAAAGCAAAGATAACCTAAAATAAAATATTCGCTTGCCTCGAAGCTGATGTTTTTCATGGATCATACCAGACATATCTTTGACTGAGGAACCCTTTTCAGCTTCCGTTACTCGACGCTCTAGACGATTGCCCAAAAATATTTGAAACCACATAAACTCACATCCAGATAAAAAAAATCTAAGTGCTTAATTATGGTACATAATTACCGTCATGTTTAACTGTCCCCACACCCAATTGTTCATAGCAAAACCTACCCAACCTCAGAGTTTATTGAGGATTTACAAACCCCCAACTTGAGGAACCATGCAACACCGTCATGACCAGCACTTATTTTCTTAATTATCAGTTGGTGATCAGGTCGGCCGCATAAGCACGCAGAGAAGACCAAACACAATAATTTATTTATTTTTATCATCATTTTTTATTTTCCTTTTTCTTTTCATTTTTCTTTTTCTTTTCATTTTTCTTTTTCTTTCTGTGGTGTTGTCATAATTAGCAGAAACATGGCGTGTGAGAGAGTGAATACTAGGTGAATACCACTCTCAACCCGTTTTTGCTGGGACTCAGTCTTTTAAACTATGTAAACCAGGAAGGAAAACTAAACATATATAGAAGTTAAGTTTACTGAACTTACATGGATGATCATAGCTTTTGATTAAGCTTACCGAAACATCATCTTTGAGTCGTCTTTCACTTCTGCCTTACACGTGTCAGTCTCCGATTGTCTTGGAAATTTATATCACTTCCTACCAACTCAAGGCAAACAAAAGACATCATAAAAAGCTCAAACAGATATTTTTTAGATTTTCTGAAACAACGATATTTACAAGAATTTTTTATCAGATCATTCCTCGAAGGCAACCATCCTTAGGCCTTCGACACACATTTCAAAATTGGGACGAGGGAGGGGTTTTGTGAAGATATCATACACATTTTGGTATGTGCTCACCTTTTGGAGCTGAATTGACTCCCGATCATAATAATCACGAATAAAATGTACCTTGATGTCTATGTGCTTTGTTTTTGAGTGATGAACGGGGTTTTTCACAATTTCTAGAGCAGCAGCGTTATCATAAAAGATAGGAGTGTTAACAAATTCCATACCGTAATCAGTGAGCTGATTTTGTATCCATACTACCTGTGAGCATCCAGCGGATGCTGCCACATATTCAGCTTCTGTAGTTGACTTCGACACGGTATGCTGCTTTTTGCTCTGCCAAGAAATGAGTCTGTCTCCCAGATACTGACATCCACCAGTTGTTGATTTCCTGTCAAGATCACTACCTCCATAATCACTGTCAGTAAATGCAAACAATTGGAAAACAGTGTTCTTTGGGTACCAAAGTCCAAGCCTAGGCCTGCCCTTCAGATACCTAAAGATACGTTTAACAGCAATTAAATGTGAAAGTTTAGGATTAGCCTGATAGCGGGCACACAAACACACTGCATGCATAATATCTAGCATGCTTGCTGTCAAATACATAAGTGATCCAATCATCGAGCGATACATGAATTCACTCACTGACTCCCCATCTGCATCTGCTGTCAGTAGAGGTCGGGATGCCATGGGAGTTGAGATTGGCTTGGAATCTTGCATTTTGAATTTTTCTAGAATCTCATTCACATATTTTGCTTGGTGAATAAGAATCCCAGATTCATCCTGTTTCACTTGCAAGGCTAGGAAGAAACTCATCTCTCCTTGATCACTCATTTCAAATTTCTTTCTCATTATTTCTTCAAACTCAGTGCATAATTCTTCGTTTGTTGACCCGTAGATGATGTCATCTACATAAACCTGCACCATGATGATATCATCCTTCACCCTCTTCCTAAAAAGAGTCTGATCAACCACTCCTCTTGAGTATCCATTCTCCACCAGATGAGTTGATAGCGTCTCATACCACGTGCGTGGAGCTTGATGTAGTCCATACAAAGCTTTTTCCAGAAGATACACATGATCTGGATGCTCCTCATCTACAAACCCCGGTGGTTGAGTCACATAAACTTCCTCATTCATTTCTGCATACAAAAATGTCGTCTTGACGTCCATCTGGTGTACTGTGAAGTTAAGATATGATGCAACTGCAAGGAATATCCGGATAGCATCCAATCTGGCCACGTGTGCATACACCTCCTCATAGTCAATTCCATGAATTTGTCTGTGACCCTAAACAATCAACCATGCCTTGTTTCTGACAGTTATACCCGTGTCATCCTTCTTGTTCTTGTATAACTAACGTGTGGGTATAACCTTCTTGTTCTCTGCCCTTTCCACTAGACGCCATACTCCCAGCTTTGAAAACTAATTTAATTCATTGTGCATGGCCTCTATCCAACTTGGATCTCTGAGAGCAACCATCACATTAGGAGGCTCAATCTGGGATATGAAGCACGAATACATGCAGAAATTAATGTCTCCAGTGCAGCTTCTAGCTGTTAACACCTGCTGAAACTGGCCCAAGTATACTGCTAATCGGATGGTCTTTGTTGATCCTTGATACTTGAACATCTGGCACAGGAACAGAAACAGGCAGGTTAGAATTAACAAAGTTATCATTCATACCTTGGTTTTGAGAAATTTCTGAATCATCATGAGTTCCCGAAGATCCCGGAGTATCTGCATTGATATTTGTGGGAACTGAATCTGGTGCTTTCTCACTAACTTTTTCAACATGAGGTCTTGATTCAGATGATTGAGCAATAATGTCTTCTTCCTCACCCAAATGATGAAAAACATTTGAAAACTTGAACCCTTCAAACAGTGACCCATAATCAAAAATCCAATTTGGTCCACTCCCTGCATCTGTAGGATTGTCTTCAAGCCAGTCTACGTTATATGCCTCAATGATTAAACTGGTGGTTTTGTTGTAGACACGATAAGCACTATTTGCCGAATAACCCACAAAATAACACTCATCAGCCTTAGCATCGAATTTCCCCACATCGGACTGAATCAGAACCGTGCATGGACACCCGAAAGTCTTGAAATATCCCACCGTTGGCTTCTCTTTATAAACAATCTCATACGGAGTCTTCTCATGACGCTTGTTTAAAAGAACACGATTCTGCACGTAACAAGCCGTGTTGACCGCTTCAGCCCAGAAGAAGATTGGCAATTTAGCTTCACACATCATTGTTCTTGCTGCTTCAATGAGTGTCCTGTTTCTTCTCTCAGCGACTCCATTCTGTTGTGGTGTGTAGGGTGCACTGAACTGTCTCTCTATCCCCTTCTCTCCACAGAACATATTTAACTCAGCATTTTTAAATTTTGGTCCGTTGTCCGTTCTAATAGCCTTGACCTTCTTGTTCAGCTGATTCTCTATAAGCGTGACAAACTGTTTCACTAAGATCGGAGTTTCATGCTTGTTTGATAGAAAGAAAACCCAAGTGAATCGTGAGTAGTCATCCACAATCACGAGACAGTAAGAGAATTTGGTGATGCTTTGTACTTGCATTGGCCCAAATAAATCCATGTGAAGAAGTTGTAATACGGATGACATTGAATTTGCTATCTTCAGACGGTGCGGCAACTTGTGCTGCTTCCCCTTCGCACAAGCCACACATTTTTCTACAGTAGAGAAATCTTTGATAGGCAGCTTTCTGACATGTTCTCCTTTTGCAAGCTTGGTCAAATTCTTCATGTTAGCCTGCCCAGACGCCTATGCCATAATAGAGCTAAGTTCTCATTTTGTTTGGATATAAGACAGGCTACTTCTGAGGTTGGAGGTTGACCCATATTAAGCTGATAAGAATTTGCTCTTCTCAGAGTACCCATCAAGATGCACTCCTCTGGAATTTTGACACCTGGCTTGAGTATGATGCATTCCTTGCGGTTGAACAAGACTGAATATTACCTATCACAAATTTGTGACACACTGAGCAAACTGTGAGATAATTCCTCCACATAGTGCACATCAGAGAATGTCAAACTTCCACTTCTCACTACTCCTTTCTTACTTATTCTCCACCTACACCACCTGCAAATGATACACCTCCGCCATTGAAGTCTTCCACATCTTCCAAAAGGGGTAAGTCTCCGGTCATATGTCGGAAGCAACCGCTGTCAACGTACCAGAGATTGTTGATAGATCTTCTTGGCACACCTTTGGAATCAATGTAATTAACTAACTGGAGGGTCATTTCTGGCTTTGATTCAGGTACATTCACATTTTGAATGTTGACTTTTGCTTTCCAGGTGGTGTTTTTCTGTGGTTTCAACACATTTGGTGAGTTCTTGACTGACACAGGTTTCTTTTGCAGTGATGTGGCCTTTTTACTAGATGGTTTTTTAACAGGTGTCCACTCAAGTTTCAGTTTTGTGTAAACAAGTTGTTTTGTTTGAGTGACATCTTTTTGTTTTAAAACCTGTTGCTCAACCTTTGCTTTGCCATTAGGTTTATTAACTCTTTTGACTTTAGTCATTTGTTTCTCAACAAATTCTGGTTTTATCTTATCATTTCTTTTGTAAACTCCTTTAGATACATAAGTGGGTTTTAGAGTTTTGGCCACATTCCATTTTCTAACAACAGGCTTTGTCACTGGTGCCTTTGTGTTTGAAACCTTAGACTATTGAGTCTTCATTGGTTCCAAACATTGCTTCCCCTGAGACAAAGCTTGTTGCTTTTGCTTTTGCTTTTCTCCTGTCATCATTTTCTCCAACATACTAGTCCGTGGGTTTTGCGGATAGTATGGTTGAAATGGTCTATTCACACAATTAGCAGCAAAGTGTCCTGGTTTTCCACATTGAAAGCAGTTCATAAGTCTAGGCCCATTGACATGACTACAGAGGTATGAACGTCTTGGGTAAGACGACTTCCATTCTGGCTTATCATCCCATTTGTGTATAACATGTTTTGTGTCTTTTTCTGGTTGTGTGATTAAACAAAATTGTTCTGATTTAGACTTGTTTGTTCTATTGAAAGTTGACACAACCTGGGGATAAGCAACAAAATCTTTGGGCTTAGTCTCACGACCAACTTTAGTGTTAGGCACGCGAATTTTAAAACCAATAACTTTTTCATTGGAATCAGAAAGATGTTTTGATAACAAAGATACAACTAATTGTTTTGACTTGGACGTATTAAGTTCTGAAATAGATGCCAGAACATCGTCCTTGGGTAAATCAGACATTAAACTACTAGACACATGACATTCATTGACTTTCAAACATTCAGCATCCTCCCTAGACACATCTTCAATACCTACTTCATCTGCACATGAAACAAAGCCATCAGCAGGTTCAACACTATTGTTTAATGACTCCTGGGAAGTGCTTGGTTCACAAGCGTGTGTCACAATTTTATCCTGATTACCTAACCCATAGATCATGTGTTTCTCATTTTCAAATTCCTGATCAGTCATAGGTGTCACTCCTACCAGAACACTATCTAAGGGAGGTCCTATCTCATGTGTTCCTGTTTCAGATCTATCTACCTGATCCTCCTCAAAGATTATTCCTATTATATCTCTAGTTTTATCTTGAGGAACATCATTCTTGTTTTTGTCTGAGAAGCTAATTCCTATTCCACCTTTGTCCTTACCCATTCTAACATCAGTTATGCAGGTGTTCAAAGACTTACTAGCCTCTAGCATTCTTTTGCTTCTCATATGATTCACATCAAGTTTTACTTGCAACTCATTGTTCTTATGCTTAAGTTCATCTATCTGCTTACTCAGTTCAGCTATTTCTAACTTAGCATTGTCATACAGTAGAGTTTTCTCAGTAGCAAGTTTTTGATACTTCATAATGTCTAGTTTCTGAGCTTTTACCTTCTCCTCATTCTTTTTCCATCTACCCTTAAAAGAACTCCTCTCGCATTTTATCTCAAACAGTTCTATCTCATAATTTTTACAAATTTGCCTAAGTCCATGAATTATACGAGCACAAGTGGGATTAGGACATACCTTGATGTTATCAACCTCAGCAGCAAAGGCTTCCTTCTCTTCCACCAGAATCTCTTCAGGTTTCTCATCAGTTACAACAAATGCATGCTCTTCCTCATCATCCATTTCCATAGCAGCAATCATTGCATGTGACAGGCTAAACTCTTTTATCGGGAATTAGACATGAAACGAGTTAAAACTCAACCAGCTCAAGTTCAAAATCCGGGTCTATATTTTGGTGAGAATGCATCTACTATGCATGCAAAAGCGAAAGCTAATTCAAATCCACCAACAACTGCATTTTATGTTGAAAATACTTCAAGTGGCCAAGCAAATATGTCTCGGGGTTCTTCGAGTGACACTTTTACTCAAAAAGCTGCAGTGACATACCCGGTTTATTCAAGTCAATCATCCTCTATTCCAACATCAAATCAAAGTGCTTTTTTAGCTAAAACAACAAATGATTTTATGGCACTATTTTCAGCGATGATTTCGTCATATGATGGAGTAATAGCAGGAAAATTGACTAGTGCTGAATTGACCGATGAGGATTATGAACAAATAGACCCGGATGATTTAGAATTGATGGATATCAATTGGTCTATGGCTATGATTGTCAGCAGAGGTAAGAAGTTTATGAAGAGAACAGGCAGAAAAGATCTCAATCCCGAAGGTAAACTTGGATTTGATAAATCCAAAGTTAGATGTTACAATTGCCAAAATTATGGTCACTTCGCAAAAGAGTGTAGCTCGGCAAAGAAACGGGAGACTTCGAAGTTATATCAGAAATATGCTGCTCAGAGTAACAAAGCATCAGGAAGCAATGGTAATCCATCAAGTTCAAATACAAATGCTGGTGGATTAAACTCAGATTCTAAAGCTTTAGTATCTCAAACCGGAGAAGGGTATGACTGGGCTGCAGATTATCCCGATGAGTCTGCATTCCTATGCACTGAAGAGAAAAATGTAGTTGTTGAAGATAATCCTGATCTTCCGGGAGAATATTTCTTTGCTGATGGTCATCAAGCCTTTATGGCTGATATTCAGGTTAACTCTAATATCTGTGAATTTTGCATGACAACTGCTAATCAAATGAAAAAACTTTCTGCTGAGAAAGTTATGTATTATGATAAATACATGTTAGCAGAAGAAAATGTCACCATTTACAAAAAAAGGTGGGAGGATGTTAAAGCTGAACTAAAAAGTGAGCATGTCGTGATTCTGAGCACAAAAATTGAGTTAAACAACAAAACTGAAGATTATATTTTTTTGTGAGAAAAAGCTTGCAGAAGCTAATGCTAAAATTTCTGAATTAAACATTGAAATATTAGATCTTCAATGACAATTAGAGAATTTTAAGAATTCATCTTCCTTTGCAAGTTTCCTTTGCAAAGATGAAAATTTAAAAGAAGTGCTTAAAGAATCAGGGTGTACTTCAGTTCCTCCACCGATTGTTCATGGTAAAGGATCAACTGAACCTGAGATCAAACCAGCTGTTGTGTTTGATTATTCTATGTTTGCTGAGGGTTCATCTGATAACAATAAGGGCACTCATAAGAGAAAGCCTGTCAAACTTGTGTCCAAATCTGACAAAGAAGTTCTCAAACAATCTGAATCTGGTGTTTCGGTGAATGACAAACTTACACCTTTAGAGGCTGCACAGAAAATCATTGAAACTGAAAAAACAGTGAAAGAATTTGAAATGACAAAGTTTACAAAAGGTCGTGATTGTTTTTCGAACGTGAGTCTGTAACTGTAAGTAACACCACCACACCGGATGTGAACTCAATTCTGGTACCTCTACCGAAATCAGCTAAGTTTAATGACATCGGATTTGGACATCCTGATGAAGTTTCTAAGGTCAATCAAAAGAAACCTCAGAAAGTTTAACAGAAAGACAAGAAAAATTTCAAGTTTGGGAATTCTGATGACAAACAGAAAGGTAAAACTGAAGTTGGTGAATCGTCTAAGAAAGTGAAAATGTATTGTCTGAAAGGTAGTGATACCATATTTTTGGATGAAGCATTTCCATTATGTTGTGTTGATCCAACAAAAGTTTCCAAAGTCTTTTATGCTGATTCAGAAGAAAAATGTGTGTCTGATCATGAACATGTGAAAACTGATTCTTTGTTGAAACTTAGAACTAGTTTAGATGATCAAAATTTTGTCAAGACTCACACTCCAAAAGATCAGAAATTTTCATCAAAGTCAAAAACTTCAAAGTATTCACCTAAGAATTTTTATAATTCTGATGGTCAATTTTCTGCTAAAACAAACAGTTTTGACTATGAATCGTACGGTTTCTGTGAGGATTATGATTTTTATGATGACTTTGGTCATTATGAACAAAATTTTGGATTGTTTGGAAAAAACAAAAGTAAATGTGTCGAATCCCAAAGATATTCTGAAAACTGTGGAGTTGATGAGTATGGGTTTTATAATCAATTTGGTTATATTGGTCCATTGTTTAAACCACTTCCAAAGCATAAATCTCGGAGATTTAGAGCTAAAAAACCAAGTCAAGTGGTTAAACATATGACTGATGGTAACACTTCAACTGAATCAGGAGGAAACTTTCCTGCATTTTTTGTTGATTGTAGGAGGTGTTATCATTGTCATCAAAAGGGTCATCTAAGAAAAAGATGTCTGGTTTTGGCTGAGAAAAGAGCTTCCGCTGTTATTTTTGAAAAATCTAAAAATGTTTCTGAGCCAAAACAGGTAGATGGAAAAGTGGTCACAAAACAATTCCTTAAAAGAGAAAAAAATTTAAAAACTCAACAATCATTTGGTTGTGCATCTTCAAGTGATGTTACCACAGATTCATCTACTTCTGGGTTAAGGCAAAAGTGGCTGCCTAAATTGACCTCAAAAGCCACTGAGGACTTTTCCGAAGACACCGGTCGACCCAAAGCTGAAAGCTTGGGTCCAGATACTCACTAATTAATTGCTGAAATGTGCAGGGTGCTCGCAAGCGAGCTGTCAACAACTTCTGGGTAGTTGATAGTGGAGCATCCAGGCACATGACGGGTAATATTTCCTTGCTATCAGATGTTAAACCTATTCAAGGAGGAAATGTTACTTTGGCTGGCGATAAAGGTGGTAAGATTACCGGTGAGGGCAAACTGGGTAACGAGAAGATTACATTTGACAAAGTCCAAATTGTACAAGAGTTGCAACACAATTTGCTGAGTGTTTCTCAAATTTGTGATAAGCAGTACACTGCTTCTTTCACGAGTTCAGAATGCTTAATTCTGAAACCTGGAATCCAAATTCCTGATGATTGGATTGTTGTACGAGCTCCTCGATTTCGTGACTTATATGTGTTGAACATGAATCAGACTTCATCTGCGGATCCTGCTACATGCTTTATTTCTAAGGCTACAGAAAAGGATTCCATCATGTGGCATCGCTGTATGGGACATATCAATTACCGGAAAATGAATTATTTGGTAAATCATAATCTGGTTGAAGGCGTTTCAAAGAAAAATATCTATACATGATGTTTGTGTGTCCTGTAAGAAAGGTAAGCAAAAGAAAAAGTCTCATCCGTCTAAACGTTTAAATTCGATTGTGACTCCTTTAGAGCTACTTCATATGGATCTTTTTGGTCCTGTGATTGTTCGCAGCATTGAGGGTAGTTATTATTGTTTGGTTATTACGGATGACTTTTCTCGATTTTCATGGGTGTTGTCTCTAGCGTCAAAAGATGAAACTCCTGATCAAATTCAGAAGCTGTTATCCAAATTTCCATCAATGTACAAGCATAAAGTCTGTCGCATTCGTACTGATAATGGATCTGAGTTTAAGAATGCTAAGATGGCAGCATTTTGTGATTCACTTGGGATTTTTCATGAATTCAATGCGTCGTATACTCCGCAACAAAATGGAGTCGCTGAACGAAAGAATAGAACTTTGATTGAGGCGGCTCGAACCTTGTTGGCTGATGCAAATCTACCAATGAAATATTGGTCCGAAGCTGTTCACACTGCATGTTATGTGCTCAATCACGTTCTGATTGTAAAGAGATTCAATAAAACAAGTTATGAATTACTTAAAGGTCGAAAGCCTAATTTGAATTTCTTTGTACCGTTTGGGTGTCTTTGTACGGTTCTCAAAGAAGGTGGGAAGTTTGCTTCAAAAGCTGTTCAGGGTGTTTTTGTTGGATATCATCATCCGATGAAGCGTGTTTACCTTCCGTCTTCCAAGACTATTGAGAATCATGTGAATGTGGACTGTCAGAAACATACTTTTCTACATCCCAAATCGGCTGATGCTCAGTCTTATGATTATAAGTCTCTAATTGATTCGTTCACAGTTGCACCATCTGGATCTGAGGAAGAGGAGGATCCTGATATTTTAGCTGCTATGCTACACTCATTGACAACTCCTGGTCCAGGTTCATGGATTCCAAAGCTTTCAAGCACTGCTGTTGCTTCATTTAGTCAGAGTGCTTCTAGTCTAGACACTATGAGTTCTTCTGATGATGATGAAAGTATGTTTCATGAAGCTGAATCTACACCTGTAGATGATCAAATTAATTTGCCAAGTACAAGCTCTTCTGTACCAAATTCGTTACCGATTGGTGATTTATCAAGTTCAGAAGTGGCAGAGGCATCTTTAAACGATTTGGCAGATAATCAGGCATTTTCTGATTCAACAATTCTTAGGATTAACAATATTCATCCTCAAGAAAACATTATTGGAGATCCGTCTTCGGGAGTTCGTACACGAAATCAATTGGCAGGAAATATTGATGCTTTGATTGCCGAAATCAGAGACTCTGGGGTTCAGAATGAAGTTTTTCACTCATGTTTTCTATCTCAGGTAGAACCTTCTAATGTTGATAAAGCATTGGAGGATGCTTCTTGGGTAGAAGCAATGCAAGAAGAGTTGCAGCAATTTACAAAGTTGGGCGTTTGGCATCTTGTTGATTTACCCAAGAACTCTAAGGAACCGTGTGGCACAAAGTGGGTCTTTAAATGTAAAAAAGACGATCGTGGTGTCATTGTCAGAAACAAGGCACGATTGGTGGTTCAAGGTTTTTCCAAAATAGAAGGCATTAACTTCAATGAAGTTTATGCTCCTGTCTCACGAATTGAAGCTATCAGAATATTTCTTGCTTTCGCGGCACATCACGGATTCAAAGTGTATCAGATGAATGTCAAGAGTGCGTTTCTGAATGGGAAGATTCGTGAAGAGGTTTATGTGAAGCAGCCACCTGGTTTTTATGATTCAGAATTTCCTGACAAAGTGTACAAGCTCGAAAAGGCTTTATATGGTCTTCATCAGGCTCCCAGGGCTTGGTATGAGACTCTGTCAACTCACTTACTTGAAAATGGTTTTTAGCGTGGCACGGTGGATTGTACGCTATTTTCAAAGAAGTTCGGGAAAGATTTGTTGCTGGTTCAGGTTTGTGTTGATGACATTATTTTCGGTAGCACAAAAGACAGTTTATGCAAAGAGTTTGAGCGGGTTATGCAAACTAAGTTTGAAATGAGCTCAATGGGAGAGATGGGTTTCTTTTTAGGTCTGCAAGTTAAACAGTCTGCTAAAGGCATATTTTTGCATCAATCAAAATATGTGTCTGACATGTTGACTCAATTCAAAATTGGCGATGTTCGGATCCCTAGTACTCCACTTCAGGTTTCACATGGTATCGAACCAGATGAATCCGATGCATCTGTTGATCCGACATTGTTTAGGGCTATGATTGGTTCTCTTATGTATTTAACCGCATCCCGTCCTGATATAATGTTTGCTGTCTGTTTGTGTACTAGGTATTAGGCCGCTCCGAAAGCTTCACATATGCTAGCGGTTAAACGGATTTTTGCTTATTTGAAGGGTAATCCAGATCTTGGTATCTGGTATCCTAATGATAATAAGTTTGAGTTATCAGCATACTCTGACTCGGATTATGGTGGGTGCAAGATCAATTTTAAATCAACTACTGTTGGATGTCAATTTTTAGGGGAGCGATTGGTCTCATGGCAATGCAAGAAGCAAACCTCGGTTGCAACATCTACTGCAGAGGCAGAATATGTGGCTGCTTCTAGTTGTTTTTCTCAAGTCTTGTGGATACAACAGCAGCTACGCGACTATGGTTTGAATTTTTTAACTACCCCGATTTTTTTTGATAATTCAACTGCTATTTCCCTCACGAAAAACCCCGTTCAGCATTCCAAAACTAAGCACATTGATATCAGATATCATTTTATCCGGGATTGCTACGAAAAGATATTAATTGATCTGCAAAAGATTCATACAGATTTTCAACGAGCTGATTTGTTTACCAAAGCTTTTGACAAAACTCGTTTTAAATTTTTGTTGCAAATTAATGGGATTACAAAGCTAGATGCCGTCTAATTCAGTTGATCAATTTTTTTTTAATGTTTTTCTTTCATTTTTTCTGCTTTTTAGGGGGAGATTAATATGAAAAATATAAAAATAGTGTGAATTGTGTGTGTTTTTCTGTATTAAAATATGAAAAAGCATTAAAAATTTGAAAATCCAAAAACTTAAAACAAATTTGAAAGATACAATATTGAGAAATGTGATCCAACCTGGTGAAAAATGATGGTACATCGGTGAATGTTACTAACCATGGATAAACTAGATTGAAAGGCTGTAGGTTCTTGTATGCTTCATTGAATGTGTTGTTCAATATCTGATACTTGCTAGTATGATATAAAGATAATGCTTGCTTGAAATCAGTGGTGTAACATAGTTCTTGTGTTTGAGTAATCTTGATAAAAGGTGAAAAATGCAAAAACAGGATAAATAAGTGTTCTAGTGTATGCATGCGTTCTTTTGAAAGATTTAAACTTGTTTGATTTTCTTTATTTTGTCAAACGATCGGACTTTCTCTGCGTATCGAAAGATCGACCTGATCGTTGTTCGTTTGATGTTCTGCTTTATTTTTCTTGGTGTTTCGTATAACTCGTCGGACTTTCTCTGCGTGTACGGAAGTACAGACCTGATTGTTGCTGAGTTATACAATTTCAACTTGTTTTTACTTTCTTATTTTCCTAAACAATCGGATTTTCTCTGCGTATCGAAGGATCGACCTGATTGTTGTTTGTTTAGGGTTCTGTTTTTTTTGCATGAAACACTACGAACGACTTAAATCTGTAAATATTCATGGATGAATAAAAGAAAAGTAAAAATAGACAAAAAGATAATAAATCAGATTCTCAAATTGCTTGAATTTGTGGGTACCATGATTTCTATGCATGATAACTATACCTAATTCATATCAGAAAGCAGTAAACATTGATTTGATTTGACTGAAATAAACATGAAAATGTTGTATTCGTGAACTGCTTGACTTGCATGCTGAATAGATTGAAATTGAAATGTGTTAAGTGCATCTCACTGGTATGATCTAACGTTGTGATCTTTCTCACAAAAACATAAATTATCGCATTTAAATTTCTTGTTTTCATATTGTTGTTATTTCAGAAAATTTCAAAAAGATTTTTGGTGACTTTTAGCATAAGTTTGGAAAATCAAAAAGATTTTGGGTGTGTTTTGATATAAATTTGATAAAAATCAAAAAGATTTTTATTCTGCTTTATTTTCGATCGACTGAATTCGGATATGGCTCATTATTGATGAAAGAACCACAATCGATGCTAAAATCAGCTCATCATGTTTTACAAATTTGAAAAAGATGAAGTTTCGGGTGCAAAATGCGAGAATTAAGGGCTAAAGGGGTAAAATGGTCTTTAATGTGGTCCGGCGGACCATATGGTACGCCCGGCGGACCACATTAGGTATATATAGATCAATCTGATCCGGGGTATGCATAACCCGCGGACCATCTCTAATTTTTCTCTGTAAACCCTAAATTCACAAATTACCTAGTTTTTCTTCGATTTTTCTCTGGATAACGAACTGCTGCTCGTGATTTTTGAAGTTACAGGTAGGTTGCTTGATTACGCTTCGATTGACGGTCTTGGTTTACATTATGGTTGCTTAATTTGTTAAATTTTTAAGATTTTAGTCTCGGATTTTTCGCAAAAACTGGATTGAAAGGGTTAAATGGGTTGTTGTTAATGTTAACTGTTTCTAAACACATGTAGATGATCGCAATCAACTCGAGAATCAACCTTTGGTGTTTGATTTCACAACAAAATCCATTTGGTGTGTCAAATTTGCAAAAGACTCTTCGGTTAACTGTTCGTCCCCCGGACCAAATGGTCCGCGGCGGACCACTTTTGAACCAAATTTGAATTGGTCCGTGTCTGGTCCGCTTGACTAAATCTGATACGCGGTCAACATTCTGGTCCGCCAGACCAGATGGTCCGCGTGACTAATTTGATCCGCAAGATGATCCGCCGGACTAGATGATGTTATCTGGTACGCGGCCAATGTATCTGGTCCGCCGGACTACATGGTCCGCCGGACTACATGGTCCGTATGACCAATTTTGGTCCGCAAATGGTCCGTTGATCAAATTTTCCAAAAATGTTAATCGTTTGAGTGTTTCAAGTAAAATTGGAGTGGTTCGAAAGTAATTTTGATTTTATCTTATGATTTTAATGGATGTTTGTGTTTGTGATTGTTACAGATATGGCAGATTTTAAATCAAAAGGAGAACATAATGTTTGTGCCTTTCTAGATGCTTCAGCACGTTGGAAACCTCATTTTCTGGGCATCTTTGATTTCATGAGAAGATCGCGAATTTGTTATGCTGCAACTCATATGTGTACTCCTTATAAAGATTTACTTGTGATGTTTTGGAATTCAGCTCAGGTAGATTGTTCGGTGGTTCCTTCAGTTATTCGTGCAAGAATTCTTCAAACGGATGTAGTTATATCTGAGGAGGATGTACGAAGAGTTTTAAGGTTAAACGATCAAGCTGATTTTCCAATGGAATTTGATGAAGCTGACATGGTGGCCTTGTTACGAAGAATAAAATATGATGGACAATTGTATGTTTCATGGTATCTAAAGGCCAATTTGAGTCCTCCGTACAAGTACCTATTGCACGTGATTATCAAGTGTTTTGGAAATCGTACTAGAGGTCAAGAGGAATTTGATTTGAAAGTTCTATCTTTCTTTGCAGCTTTGGTGCTGAATAGGCAGTTTAATTTCTCTGGGTGGATTTTCAGTTATATGAAGGAAAACATTTTGACAAAACAAGTGAAGAGTCTTATGTATCCGCGGTTTTTACAAATGATCTTGAATGAACTTCATCCAAATCTTCCGAAGAATCAGAATGCAATTTTAGTGATGAAGCATATGAATCGAGTTGCAGTAGGCAAAATTCCGGTGTATCGAAAACGAAAAGGAAACAACATTCCTCCACCGGTGAAGAGACTAATTGGTCATCTTGCTAATCCAAACTATGTTGCCCCTGCTGATGGTGCTGCAAGAAATCCTGAAAGTTCAGATGATGAATTAGAGTATAATGATAATGGTTTTCCCATTGAGATTGCTGAGAATGAAAAAGAAGATCATGAGGCTCAAGCAAATCAAGCACCAAATGTACAACAACCGATAGCACAAGATCAGCAACCTGTGCAACAACAAGAACAACCCGAGCAAGTTATTCCAGAGAATGTTACTGAACCTGAAGCTGTTAATACTTTAGATGATGAGATAGTTGGTGGTGCTGGTGTTTCTGAAGATGATACTGATTGGTCGTCGGCTGACAATGATTCTGATTCTGGTGATTATGTCACAATTTTGCATAATACCAGAGAAATTCCAGTAAAGAAAGGTTCTAAGGCACACATTGCCTACTTAAAGTCTCAGAATCTGGATACTTCAATGTATGAGACTAGAACCAAACAGGTTGAGGATAAAGATGATGATCCATTATATACTCCTGTTTTGAATGAACCTGTTACAAAGACAAAGACAGTGGATAAAGGCAAAGCTCCCATGACAAGCACTGGCAAGCGGATTAAACACATGGCTCGGCCAAATGTTTCAGTAAAGCAAGGTTCGTTTCTTGCTGATGCTAGAAAGTCAGGCCTTACTCCACCGAGTAAGAAACAGAAAGTATCTACTCCGTCTTTTATACCTGTACAACCAACCACAAAGTCTGTAAATGTTCAAAGTTCGAGTAATCCACCAGTACGAAAGCTGATTATCAGAAGACCTTCTGGTTCTGCTTCTGCATCCACTATGGCTTCTGCTTCTACTACAACATCGTCTACAACATCAACCATCTCTTCTACTGATCTGAAGCTGGCACTTCATCAAACTAGACTCGATAAGTTAGATTCAACGAATCGTCAGCAGGCAGATGAAATCAGAGGGTTAAAGAATCTGGTAAAAGAATTGGTTTCCAGAGATCAGGCGAAGGATCGAGAAATTGCTGAATTACAAGCTCGGGATAAAGAAAAGGATCGTGAGATTGCTAAACTGCAATAACTTTCTATTGCTCTTGGTGAGCAGTTAAATCTGGTGCTTAAAGCTTTACCTGCTCATGGGGAGAGAAGACCAGATCCCGAGGAAAGTTGTAAAGATGATGATGATGTTATGAAATATTTGAATCAGGATCCAGATCCTGAAGGAGGAGTTGGTGGTAATGGTTCTAATGCTGATGCAGTGGGAACTTCGTCTGCTGCTGCTGAACCATCTTCTACTGCTCAGGGGAGTCTTCAGAGAAAGAAGTATATGATATAACTCCAATTTCTAGAGTTGAGCTGAAAGAAGGAGAATTTATCAATCCATATTCAAAGGAGCAATTAGCTGCTATTTTTGCGTTAAATGTGGATGATATGGATAATGTTCCGTTTGCTGATCCTTATACAGAAGAAGATTCAGATGATCATGTGGATTATGAAAAAGAGCATGTAGAAGTAGAAGATATTATGGCTGAAGAATATCCGGATGATCCGAAGGTGTATGGAAATTTTTCTGCTGATGATCATTCTGGAGGTTTCAATTTCTTTGGAAATGAAGATGAAGAAAAGATGGATAAAGAGTTAAAGAAAAAAGAATCTGAAACTGCACAACTAGAGTTGAATGAATCTGAGAAATTATCAGAAGAAGAGGAAAAGAAATTACTATTTGAAGCCTGGTTAAAAGAACAAAGAACTAAGAAGTTGCCAGTAGTGAAACCAGCTAAGATTGTTGATCAGAAGAAGTATTTTGACAGAAAAGGTGGTGTAGCTACTGGTGGGATAATAAGTTGGATGTATGACTCAGAACTTAAGTGTTATGCAATCAAGAAGGAGTTTGGAGTGATGTATCTGAAACACGCTACAAGATTTAATACTCTTCCGGTGTGTGATGTTAGAGATCTGTCGAGAAGTCCATTTTTGAATTATGGAGGAAATGTGTTAGCTGAAATTTTCAAGAACAAATTTAAAGAAGAATGTCAAGGGAAATTTAGGTTTCTGACTCCGCAAAGACCGAAGTACATTGAACATCCAACAGATATTCATCCTGTCACTGGAAAGCCAGTTGTGATTTTGAAGTATAAGAAACCGATACAACTGAAGAAGATTCCATTGAAGAAACTCGAACAAGATTTCATCAAAACGTTAAGATGGTGGTATTATGAATAAGTTACTGGTGAAGCAGTGGTGGTTGTGAAAGAGCAGAACAAGGTGGTTAGGTTGTATGATCCAATGTGGTTGATCAATCTGTCTAAGAATGATATTGACAAACTCTATCATAATAACATTCTGTACAAGACTGATTATGCTGAACAAGCGTTGCAGTTTCAACGAGTGATCAGAGTTTGTTTTGCATTCGAGATTCACGCTGGGAACAACCGGACCCAACATTGGAAGAAGACGTAGACATAAGTTTTTGAAGACTAGCACAAGACAAGGGGGAGTTTGTTAGAACAAGTTTTGTTGTCTAGTGCTAGGTCTTGTTATGTAATAGACAAGTTTTTGTATTCTGGTCTCAGCGGACCAGATGCGGACCAGATGGTACGCCGGACCATCTGGTACGCTGGTTAGATGGTCCGATGGACAGATTTTATATAAATAGTTTTAGCTCAGTTTGAGAGAGTAGTTGTCGAGGTTAGAGAGCTTTTAACTGTGTGTTTTCTGTGGTGTAACCTGTAATCTCTCTCTAGAGTGTTTGAGCTTGGAAATCAATAAACGAGACGTTTATTTACATCTTTGTTACCAAATCCGATTAAACCATGCATTAGCAAGATCGTTATTGTGTTTTACAGTTATGAAGATGAAGAGATGATTAGATTCTATCTCTTACTATTAATTAATCAGTTATTTAGTATTCTAACTATTTATATAAGGGCCTTATGTGTGGGTATACAGTTTACGTTTGAAGGGTGTTTTCATTGAGTACGTGTTATTTGTTGCGCTTTGTTCCGTTTCTTCTCAGGTCAATATGTACACTTGCTAAGAACCATTCAAGTACTAAATATTATGTTGAAGGCGGTGTGTTTGGTAGTGAAGACAAGAAGAAATTTGATTTTGGTTACATTTAGAAGATTTCAAGTCTTGAAGAACTACAAGTCATATTAATATTGTTATTTGCAAGGTCAGCAGTTCTGCTTATGATCGTGGCCTTCCATTATATTGGAAAGTTATTATTCGTTTTTCATATAGATTGTGAAACATCATGTGAAACCTCATGTTTTAGCATTACATTTATTTAGCTTTGCATTATAAAAGGCTTGATCAGATAACAGATAATAAGATGACAAAATAAATGTAAGAAGTCTATAACAGATAAAAAGATGAAAAAACAAAAACATAGAGATTTTCAATTAAATTAGGGGATAAATATAATGGATAAAAGATTTTGCAGAATGTGATTACAGGGAGCTTGATTGGTGTACAATTTTTTTTCCAAATATTTTATTTTATTTTTTGTGATATTTTTAACTTATAAGCTCACCTCATGACATGTGTTGAAGTATGCTAATCATACTCCATTTTAGGTCTTCTCTTCTATACACCAATCAATCAAGCTACTGAACTGCTTACACCTGTTATTTTTCTATCAACCATGCCACTGGTTTCATTTATTAGCCTAACTCAGATATTTGTTACAATCCTACAAATCTGTATCTTTTTTTAATGTCAAGTTATTTTGACTTACCAGATGTGTCTAAGGTGTTTTTTTTTTTTTTTTTTGTTTTTAGTGTAGATGGAAATAGATTTTTGCCCATACATGTTAAAGATGTCTATGCCTTATTGTTTATGGTCAAGGAAATTGTTTTGGACATTTTGTCGGTATGAAATAGACCTTAACCAGTGATATCTTAATTTTACAGAGGCTAATAACACATCTGATTATTAGAAGAATGATTATGATTTCAAGTCTTTACCTCTAGATTTAAAGATTTGTCATTTGTTTATATCAAATACAAATTCTGAATATCTTGATTACTAGGGCTGGCAAATCGTGTCAGACACGATACGATAAGACATGACACGATTGGTCTCAAACACGAACACAACACGAAAACTTTTCGTGTCCAGTTTTCAAAACACGAACACGATATGTACATTAACGGGTCGACACGATAAAACATGTTTAGACGCGAACTTCTAACTAATTGCCGATCGAGATCATTTAGGAAAACGATAAATATCACATAAACATGTAACATGTTTAGTAAAACATAAATCACCACCGGTTCATAAAAGTTAACAAAAAAATATTACCAAAACACATAATCCTTAACGGTTTTAAGTTAACAAAAAAATATTACCAAAACACATAATCCTTAATGGTTTTAAACAACAATCCATGCATTGTAACCAGTATGTTTAGACGTCTGGGAGAAGGGAGATCAATCGTCTTTTAAAAAAAATATCATTAATACTGAAACACTTTATCCTAATATATATTTAATATATTATTATTATTATTGCTATTATTATTATTATTATTATTATTATTATTATTATTATTATTATTATTATTATTATTATTATATATGAGAGAGGATCATTTGAGAACCAAATGGTTTTGAGAACTTTTGAGAACCAATCTGAGCCTCTTGTTTATGTATATGGAAAACCCCCCTCATGAATTATAGTGGTCCCAACCTGAAATTACTGGTTGAGATTTGGTTCTCAAAAGTTCTAAAAATAAAAGGTTCTCATTTGAACCTAACCCTATATATATATATATATATATATATATATATATATATATAGGGTAAAGATCAAATAAAAACAAGATGTTATTGCGAAAACACGAAAACAAATATTAAAACCTCTATAACTTTCTCATACGTTAATATTTTTTTTAAATAATTTGCATCAGAAGTCTTAAAATTATGTCACCTTTAATTCTGGGAAAAAAAATTAAACATTTAAAATTTCGTAATTTTTTTATTATTGCACATGTGCAATAATACGTATTAATTATATTACACATGTGCAATATTACCAAAAAAACGTTATTTTTTTTAAACTTTTTTCAGAATTAAAGATAACAAAATTATAAGATTTAGGGTGCAATTTTTTATCAAAAATATTAACGTATGAAAAAGTTATAGAGATTTTAATATTATTGCACATGTGCAATAATAATTTTTTATTGCACATGTGCAATAATAAAAAAATAAAAAAAAACGTTGATTTTTTTCTAATTTTCTCCAGAATTAAAGATAACAAAATTATAAGATTTATGGTGCAACTTTTTAGAAAAAAATTAAAATATGAAAAAGTTATAAAGGTTTTAATATTATTGCATATGTGCAATAATAATAATAAAAAAATTATTGCACCTGTGCAATAATAATTTTAAAAAAAAATTTGATTTTTTTAAATTTTTTTCCAGAACTAAAGATAACGTAATTTTAAGGATTTTGGTGTAAATTTTTTTAAAAAATATTAACGTATGAAAAAGTTATAGAGGTTTTAATATTTGTTTTCGTGTTTTCGCAATAAAAGTTGTTTTCACATGAACCTTTATATATATATATATATATATATATATATATATATATATATATATATAGTGAAAAGTTCATTGCAGACACTCTCATAAGTGTAGAAAGGTAGACACCCTTTTTCACCATTAGATCTTTTGATCTAATGGTTGTGATTAATTTCTTTTTTTTCTTTTTTAAACTTTTCAAACAATTTCACATGTGAAAAAAACAATTTCTTTTTTTTCTTTTTTTTTCTTTTTTTTTCTTTTTTTTATTTTATTTTTTCTTTTTTTCAAACAATTTCTCATGTGAAAAAAAAAATTTGCAGGCACTTTCGCATGTGAAATAGCTCTTTTTCACATGTGAAATTGTTTGAAAAATGTGATAAAAAAGAAAAAAAAAGATTAATCACAACCATTAAATCAATAGATCTCTTGATCTAATGGTTGTGATTAATTTTTTTTTTCTTTCTTTTTTCACACTTTTCACCATTAGATCTTTTGATCTAATGGTTGTGATTAATTTCTTTTTTTCTTTTTTTCTTTTTTTTTCTTTTTTTACACTTTTCAAACAATTTCGCATGTGAAAAAGCAATTTCTTTTTTTTTCTTTTTTTTTCTTTTTTTCAAACAATTTCGCATGTGAAAAAAACAATTTTACAGACACTTTCGTATGTGAAATAGCTCTTTTTCACATGTGAAATTGTTTGAAAAGTGTGAAAAAAGAAAAAAAAGATTAATCACAACCATTAGATCAAGAGATCTAATGGTGAAAAAAGAAGTCTACCTGTCTACACTTATGGGGTGTCTATAATGAACCTCACTCTATATATATATACATATATATATACATATAGTTAACATGTTTCGACCTGTTAAGACACGAAATTTAGCAGGTCTCAACAGGTCGAGCTGTTAACGACATGAAACCTGTTAAGCCTAAACACGAACCCTGTTAACATCGTGTCGGTTCGTATTGTGTTTTCGTGTCCGTGTCAAAATTGACAGCCCTATTGATTACAGGTTGCTTCAAAATCTGGAAAAGCAGAATAATTAACTGATTCTCAGAGACCATGTGGAAGAAGAAAGGCTGCTCTTCAAGAAATCAAGCGAATTAGAGAAGCAGGTGGATGTGTGTATTATTCAGGTTCTCATTTATGTTTTTCCTTCTTTATTGTCTCACTTACATTATTTTGTGGTTTATATTTGTTTTAAATGTCCCTCACATTCTTTTTTTTTTGTGCTTTTTTCAGTAATATCTCCTTAGTTATCATTTTTTTATGTAGGATGTTGACTAAAATTCTCTGTAAGTCCCAAATCACGGTCCAAACACGATATCAATACTCGATTAAGCGTGCAATCCGGTTAATCGAGTGATTCAAGATAAATAATAAAAACGTTAAAGGATGAACACGATTAATAATAAAACGTTTAAACCTGGAATTAATGCACACGAATTGTCATAAACTCGTTTGGTACACCAATAAAGAATTTCGTATTCTCTCTGCTCTCTGGTCTCTCTCGAAATGTCCCAACCCCTTCTAAGAATCTAGGAGGTAGTATTTATAGAATCACAGAACCAATGGTGAAGCTTGAAAGAAAATCTCGAGGGGGTGGAGTTCAAAAATTTTACAAAGGGAGCGATACTCAATACATCCGAGGGGGCGATACTGAATATATACAATTTTTTTACATAAAATAGTGAAAATATGTACTTATGGACGAAAAAACCGAGGGGGCGGTCACCCCCTCCCGTCCCTTCTAAGCTTCCCCTTTACACACAACCTCCACATACAAGCCCTAAATTGAGCCCAACCCAAGCCCATTTAATATCAACTATCTAGTCCATTATTCTAATGTATAAGCCTCATAAAACCGACCCTTACAATCTTCCCCTAGGCTTATATCATTAGAACTGTTACATTGAAAAGTTTAACGTATGCATCTCCTTGCAAGACCACATTTTTTACTGAACAATCTTCATTGGGCTTCACAAGAAACTCGAGAACTTTTTCTCAATAAGCATCAGCTCGAACTTCTAAAACTGAACAAGTAACGAGAGGAGGATTCCCATACACTTTCTTCTCTTGAATGAACTCTGGATCTTGCTGAAAATTCGGTTACTGTCTTGAAATGCCTTTCTTTAGAGGATAAAGTCTTTGAAAACCTCTACTTTGGCAAACTTGGTTATTCTTCTTCATGCTGCACGATCTTCAGCAAAAACTTGAAGTCTTCAGCTTCCCCTCAAATTGTGAACATCTTCTTTTGGATGCTTTGGAAGCTTGAAAAGAACCAACAACTTCCCCTACGCAGTTGCTTTTCCAGGTAGGGAAGTCTTGTTCGGCTAGTTCTTTAACTTGAGCAGCAGCAGCACTTTTCATCATCATGATCATTAGTTTTTCCACTTTCAATCATCAACCTATCTGACATATTTAAAAAAATACAAACCACCACTTAAAAAAAATACAAAGCACCAGACATATGATGACTGGTCTCTGGGTTAGTAGGTTAATTACATTATTTTAACCAAAAACCCTATTCTTGATTACGGGTTTTCTGTAAAACTTCCCCTTAACCCAAGACCTCTTTTAACTTCCCCTGAGATAATACATATTATCTCTTCTCCCCCTGGGATAATGCATATTATCTCCCCCTGAGATAATGCATATTATCTCTTCCTGAGATAATGACTTCCAGTGAGATAATGCTTATCTCCCTATTATCCCTCTTTCTCCCCCTAAAAATTAGGTATATTCTGGGGAGGGGGCATACTGTCATGCACAAAACCCACACAAACTCATTTAAACTTCTCAAATTAACATGGCCATGACAAAAAGAAAACTTAAAGTGTAAGGAACGAAATAACCCAAACACGATATCACAACCTCTAGTGAATGTGCGGAATCCAAACACTAGAGTGATTCAAGATCTATCAAGAAAAGTATTAATTAAAGAACAATTGAAATCAAATAACAAACAGAATGAGAATTGAACTTTCTTGAATAACCGGTTGCAATACACCTTGAGAGATTCGAAATTCTCCTCTAGAGAATTTCGATTAGACCCTTAAACCTTGCCCCTAGAATCAACAACCCTTAAACAATGAATAAGGGACCTATTTATAGGAAGATTCTAGCTTGGAAAACAAGCTAGCCTATTTTCGGTAACTAAATCCCCTAATTACCTCCTAATTCCCGTATTTGACTTTCCAGGCCCACTAAAACCCATCTAAACTCTTTTAAACTGAGCCCAAACCTATCTAAAATGGCCCAATGACCCAATACAATAATAAACCGACTAGTTTTCACCTATTCTAACACATAGGCCTTCAAAATAGTCCGCCAAGTGATGATTTAATACACAAGCCACAAATTATTCCCTTACAATCTTCCCCTTGGCTTGTGACATTAAATGTCTTCTTCTTTCAATCTTCAGACTTGCAGTCTTCTCCTTGACTTGAGCATGGGTTGATGAAGATACTTTTCTTTAACAATCTTCAATGGGCAGCAACGGTCGAGTTCTGGGAGTTTTCTCTCAATCAGCATCAGCTTGGACTTCAAATGACAAACAAGTAATGAGAGGAGGATTCTCAAGTACTTGCTCCTTCTTGAAACATGTCGAGTCCTTGCTGGATCATCAGTAACTGTCTTGACCAGCATGTAACTTCAGAGGGTAAAAATGTTGAAAACCCCTGTCTTGACATTCTTGAATTTCTTTGAACTGACGGCATTTAGCTTCCCCTCAACTCGTGAACAGTGTCTTTTGAGTCTTTGGAAGCTTTTCTTGAACAACCAACAAACTTCCCCTAAGCATAAGGTAAGTCCTTTTCCGGCTGGTTCTTCAACACGAACAGTAACATCATCAGTGCATCGGTCAACTGAGTCCTTGACCATCTTGTCACACCCCCAATTTCCACAAACGGAGTATAACCGTGTGGGGTGTGATCCAGACCAGGATCCCAGACTTTAGTTACAACCAAACCATAACAGAGTTTATAGGCAAATCATAAAGTTTAAGTTACAGTCCAAAATAGTAAGTTTAACAGTTCAGCGGAAGCATAAATAAAGTTTGCAGTTATGGTGTTACAAAATGATGGATTTAAATATTTGAAATTCCGGGTTTTTCAAAAGGTATCCATGGGGAGTACTGCCGCCTCCGGTGCTGTCCATGATCCACCTAACGACCTGAAAAGAAATCAACAATCAAGTGTCAGCCAAGGCTGGTGAGTTCACTAGAGCGGTCTACACGCCACATGTAGACCTAACGTATGAATAAAGAAAGGTAAAACACAATCAATAATCATAAGGCCAGTAAAGTTCCATATCGTAGGTAGCTAGCCTATAGTTATGTACACCTGAATTGGTCGTAACCGAAGCTGACAATGTTTTGATAGGGGATACCTATGAACCTTGCCTTCCCGTGTCCATCCGGATCACGGTGGGTAGGCTAACATTGATCTCAGTCCGACCGCCAGTCGGAGGGTGCATCCCGTGCACCGCTGAGCGGGGGTGTCAATCCCCAGTAGTACTACTCAACATTACCTCGCTATTGTATATTAACGGCCCGAATGTAAGGACTTTTTATAAATAAAGCAATTCAGTGCAACATATGATATTTTGTCGGAAAATTACTCAAGTAAAGAAATACCTTTACCGTTGGGTTGCCATCCTTTACCGGATGCAACTATCTGTGCGTTATCATCCTAAACCGGATATAACAATAATAGTAAGTGAAACTCACCTTAGGGTGCACTGGTACCTAGCACTTGGTTCAACAGGTTGGTCAAAGTCAACCTATTCGGATAAATGTGGCCTAATCAAATTAGAAGGTGTAGCTAGGACGAAATTAGCACATAAGCACCTAAACATGTTTCATGCGGTCATACCAGTCATATAATGCACATACGAGTCCCAAATTGGGAGGAAATCAAGCAATTTCAATTTAAGTCAAAGTTGACCCAGAAAGTCAAACTTCAAGCACTTACCTAGTGGCATAGTTAAAATCCACAATACTTGGAATTAGCTCCTTTAATTTTACAGGCATATACTACATGTCATCTAGGAATTGTAGCAACAAGAATCAACTAAAAATGTTGAGACACGAAGAAGTTATGCACATCGGAAGTTGGCACATTTTAGCATTTAGCAAACTAGTCAAAGGAAATGGAAACTTGTATATCTCATTCAAAATTTGGAATTTATGAACCAACATCTCCAGATCTTACTTTTAATATATAAACATCATTTACGGATAGCAAACACACCATTAGAACAAGATTAACATGCTCAACCAAAATGAAAAGTCCACTTTTCACAGAAAATGACAGCTTTGAGTACCCGACTTGCAGCTGTGTTTTGAGTGACCAAACGGAGGTTTTAGAAGGTGTGAGAGTAGCCGTTGTAAAGCTAAGACACAATAATTTACTAGGGAAAAAGAATCAACTGATTTCGATGAAAATTGAGTAAGTTATGACAGCTGCAAGTTGACCAAAAATTCTGGTCAAAGCTGTTAGAAATTTCCAAGTTTGCCCATGACTAGCATTTCAATTTTATGCTAACATTTGATCAAATTAACACCTACCAACAAGTTTATAATCAACATAACACGTAATTTCTGTCATGAACAAGATCATACCATAACCATATCAAAATCTCATCATGTGGCTAGCAAATATGCACATTACAAGTTGACCCATTTTGCATAAAGTTAACTAGTTTATGAAGATTTGAAAATGGCATAACTCACTCAAATTTTGGGTTTTAAACTTCAAATGCTCCAGATCCTACACTTAATATATATACCACAATTCCAAATAGCAAACACCTCAATATACTAAGGTTTACATGTCCGACCCGTTTGGAAAATCTACTTTTTAAGTTTCTTAACAGCTTTGCATACCAGTTTTGTAACAGCAGTTTGGGTGACCAAACGAAGGTTTTATAAGGCGTGTAAATAGCCGTTGTAAAGCTAAGACATCCTAGTTTATCTAGCAACAAGAACTAACCAGTTTCGATAAAAAATGACCAAGTTATGGCCGTCGGAAGTTGACCAAAATTTCTGGTCAAAGCTGTTAGGAAATTGATGTTTACCAAAATTCTCAAACTTGATTCCTATGCTACCAGATGACCACCAAACACACACTAACATAATTATAAGCATAATAACATATGAATTCTGGTCCTAACAAGTTCATGGCAAGAACACACCAAAATCATACCAATTTCTCATCATTTCACTAACACACTTAAGCACATTGCACCAAATTCATAACCAAACATGATTTCCACCTCAAGAACACATAACATATGCTTATAGATGAAATTTTCCAGATTTGGAGCCCTCTTCAAATCTGACCCGAAAAGAAATCCCACAAAACTTGAGCTACAACTAGTCTTGAAGGCATACCCACAACACATTAAGCATACAAACCTAATCTAACACACATGCATCACCCGATTTCGAAAAATTTAAAATTAGGGCTTACAATTTGGAAGAAATCGCAGGTGAAGGGAGAAGAGGGAGAGAAGGAGAAGCTTGCTTAAGTGTCCTTGTAGCTTGATTTAGCTCCCAAGCTCCAAATCTTGCTCCTTGATGCTTGATTTTCACGAAATTGCAAGTGTGTATGTATGTGTGTGCGTGATTTTGAAGGTGAGAGGGGGGAGATGGAACTGATGATCGTGAATGGGGTGGGGGAGGAGCTTTTGTGCAGATTTTGTTTAAGTCAAATTTACACTTATGGCCCCTCAAGTTTATTTTTAAACAAAAGTAGTATAAAACTCATTTAAATGGGTTTTTGCTAAAAAAAGTTGTAAGGTAAATATTCTAAAAATGTTTCCAAGTGTTTTTAAATCATTTAGCATGTAAGATTTAGTCGGGTTATATAGATTTATCATTTATACCTAAAAATCCAAATTTCGCGCGAAGCCCGGTTTCGCATAAAAATACAAATTTTCACAACTAACACATAAGATCACAAAATGAGTTCACGAAACAAGTTACTAATATTAATTAGCAAGTAATCATGAATAAACATGTAATCATACAATAACGGGTCTCGGGTTCGTTAACGTAACTAACAGAACTAATGGAAAAACTTAACGGAGTTAACTTGGGAAGTTGCAGTTGTCACAATCTTGTCCATGAGTTTTCTTTTTCTGACTTATCCTGTCAAGCACAACATGAAACAGACACTAACCAGACATGATGACTGGTTATTGGGTTAGAATTATTTTACCAAATACTTCCCCTGAACCCGAGGACTCTTCACATTATCTCCCCCTGAGATTCTGGAGGGGTGATACTTTCTTGCATAAAACCCCTAAAACTTATTAAAACCTTTAAATTAACCTGGCCATGGTTGAAAAATAAAATAAACAATAAAAACTTAAGATAACACAAAAGAAAAATAAAAATAAAAACAAACATACCAAATTTCTAAACGAGAAGGTTTCTATGGGATCAAACCGTATGAATCTGACTGAGGAACCCTTTTCAGCTTCTGTTACTCGAACACGTCCAGGTGATTGCCAATATACTGATCCACTTTAAACTCAAACCCTTTTCTTATTCAGGCTGTTTGTCACTTTATTATCTTTTAAGGTGCATTTATTATGAACAGCAAGTGGGTTTCAACAAATCCTAGGTACATGTTATTGCACACTATCAAGCATATAAATTCCCTACCACATATTTTCACAACCTGAACCAGAAGTTTGAAACTGAGCTCGAGACTTGGTTGAGAAGAGAAAGAATAGATCACAAAGATTTATTGGGATAATATACAAAGTCAACTGAATTTTTGAAACATTTTTTAATAATGCTCTCATCAGTGACAAAGGCTGAGGGTTTTGGACTCTTGAGGGTCTCTTTTGATGTGCTCTTTGGCATCTTTTGGTGTATATATATATATATATATGTATATATATATATATATATATTATTTTAGGTGATCTAGAAGCACGTATGTATGAACAACTCCATGTCATTGCTCACGCAAAGCAGAGGAGAGCCTTACATACACGAGAAGCATCCCCAGGTCATTGCTCACGCAAAGCAGAGGGGACACCGACTTTTTGAGCTCATTTTCACACTCTTGGAGACAAGCGTGTGTATCGGGAACTTGAACATGCAGTCAAATAGAAATGCAATTAACCTAAGTGCTGTTACCCAACAAACTGCCATACGTTATCTTTAAGTGTGTAACGCATACCTTTTCAGATTTAAAGAGCTGAGCCTACCAACATATCACCATGGATCATGTCTTTTACATCTGCCTTACGCGTGTCAACCATCTCCAAAAACGGAAGTTTATTTCACTTCCCACCTTCTCAAGGAAACAAAAGATCAAAAATTAAAAAGCACAATTTAATTTTGAGGGGTCAACAATTTCATCTTTTCTATTCTTCCCCTTGCTTTTTGATTTTTAATAACAACACTCATTTTTTTTAATTTTTTCCTTTTTTTTTTTGATTTTTTTTTAAACACTCACTGACACAATACTAAATATGTACTAAAAACTGGCTAAGGTAACCTTCAAAGTTTATCTTTTGAAAATTTTCAGAAATGGGTTTTGTTTCATGCACAACCATACTTCACATCAAATTAGCCAAGAAACAAACAATTAAGACAATGTTACCTTTTTCTGCTGATTTTGTTTTACCTCTCACAAGGAAACATACCCTCCATTGAAATCTTCATGTCATGTAGTAGAGAGATGCCTCTTATCCTGTGCCTGGAACAATCACTATCACAAACAAACAAGGTTAATGAAAGTCCTCCTTGACTGTTCCTGCACAATGTGAGAGATCAGTTAGCCATAAGTACCCAGGCCATTGTGGTTCTGGGTATACCTGAAGAATCAATGAAGGTTACTTCTTTTAGACACATGCCCTTTGAAAAATCAGGAATTTGAGTTGCAGCTGCCTTTAATTTTCGTTTCCAAATTCCAGGTGATTTGAAAGTTGTTTTAGTCACCTTTAAAGTAGTGACTTTAGGTATTTCAACCTTCTTCATTTCAGGTTTACTTTTCAAAACAGTTTTAGTTACCTTTGGAGGGGTAACTTTAGGTTTGTCAACTTTGTGTTGTTTTGAAATTGGTTTCTTCACCTTTTTATGAAAATTTTCATAATTTGGAAAAACATATTTTTGATTTGAAAATTTTCTTTGCTCTTTGGCAGCGCCCCAATGTTGATCAGAGGGTTTTATCGAAGGAGAAACAGTCTTCATCGCCTTAGGTGGTTGCACCTTCATTGGCTTAGACTTTATTGAATCCTGAGACGAAACACTCCGACTTTGCGGATAATATGGCTCATAGGGGCGATAGAGACAATTTCGGGCAATGTGACCAGGATTGCCACAATTAAAGCAAGTTTGCTTCTTCAGGTAGAAGTCAGAAGTGTGACCGTTTGAGCTGCATGGCTTTGATGGAGAGGCATTGAGATTCGGTTGCATGTTCAGAAAGACTCCAGATCTCCAGTTGTTCGATCTTTCTGACCTTGATCCATTTCCATTGAATCTTTTCTGGTTAGTTGAAAACTGAGCAGAACCAGACATTTGAACTTTTGGTCCCACTGGTTTCTTTGAGAAAGTTGTTTTGCCACTGCATGATCCCACTGATGAGTTTGGAGACTTGTTTGTCACCTTGGGCCTTTCAATCTTGATTGGAACGGAATTTGGAGGCTTGATGGTGATCTTGGGCCTTATGCTCTTAATGTTAGATGATAAACCACCATCATGACCCAAGCCTTTGAACTTAGTGGAGAAGGATGGTAGTTCATAGCCAGCATCTGGTTTATGGTCAAACATAGACCCAGATGTCATGAATATCTTACCATTGGGTCTTGTAGTCATCACCACTCGTTCCCGCTTTACCTCATCTACAACTTTGGAATAAGGAGTCTCGATCTTTGGATAAGGAACCAACTTCTCTTCATCAGCTTTCTTCACTTCACTGGAGCTTGACCCTGCACACTCAGTAGTGACATGAGTATTATCCACCCCATTTGACTGAGTTGCTTCTGTGGCTGTCTTTTCATCTTTGTGCATAGGTTTAGGCCCATACACCATGGTTGCTTCATTAAGCGACTCTTTTAACAATTCATCGGCAGTTTGGGGCACTCTGATGTATTCATGTTGTAATGGGGGAGGAAAATTTCCATCCCCGAGGCCAGATGTTTCTTTTACATGCTCGAGTCGCTCCTCTGATTTGAATAAAGTACGATGAGAGTCCATCATTTTCTTTTGAATAACTTGATGTTTCTCAAGGGCAGATTGGGAATTATCAAGTTTGGTTCTTAGTTCCTCTACCTCCTTAGTTAGCTCTTCTACCTTAGCATTAGCAAGCCTAAGATAGGTGCTTTTATCACTAACATCACGTTGAAGATTTTTTATGTCTACCTTAGCTGCTTCCAGTTTCTCTCTAAATATTTTAGCCTTACTTTGATACTCCCTAAGATCTCTAGCATATAATTCACGATTTAGGGTTTCATTTGTGAACTTACGTTCCTATTCTTTAGACTCACACTTGGGATTACAACATATCTCATTGATGTTGGTAGATGCAGTGGTACCTGGTTGAATGAGTGCCATAATCTTCTTTGATAGAGGTTTGGATCGGAAAGACTCGATCGGATTGAAAAACGTTTTTGATCGGAAATGGGTTTTCGACTGGACAAGAAATGGGTCGGAAAGTGCTTCTCGGTCGGAAAGGGCTTCTTGATCGAAAAGGGGTTTTCGATCAGCAGGGTGTTGGGTCGAAAAGTACTTTTCGATCGAACAAGATCTTGGTCGAAAAGTACACTTCTCGATCGAAAAGTTTCAGCGGATCGAAAAGTCTCAGTGGGGACTTTCCGATCGAAAAGAGAAGCTGATCGAAAAGTCACAGGGGGACTTTCCGATCGAAATGCTCTGATCGAAAAGTCACAGGGGGACTTTCCGATCAAAATGGGCTGATCGAAAAGTCACTAGGGGGACTTTTCGATCGACAGATGGCTGATCGAAAAGTCACAAGGGGACTTTCCGATCGAAATGGGCTGATCGAA
This sequence comes from Deinandra increscens subsp. villosa, assembly GCA_039602395.1. NCBI lineage: Eukaryota > Viridiplantae > Streptophyta > Magnoliopsida > Asterales > Asteraceae > Deinandra > Deinandra increscens. The sequence continues at coordinate 5,578,264 of JBCNJP010000024.1, read as the reverse complement.
AAGTCACAAGGGGGACTTTTCGATCGAAATGGGCTGATCGAAAAGTCACAAGGGGGACTTTTCGATCGACAGATGGCTGATCGAAAAGTCACAAGGGGACTTTCCGATCGAAATGGCGCGACAGAAAAGGGTTTTCGATCAGCCCGGCTGATCGAAAAGTCTCTGGCTGGGTCGAAAAGTCTCAAAAACACGTGCAAATGGTCACGAACACTTCTGTCTCTATCCGAAACCTGCAAAAAAACAATCTTCCGAACCTTGCTACTGCGAAAATCACCACAAAACTCAAACGGTTAGTTGACAAAAACTTGAATCGGATATCGCGAGAGCCTCGAAACTTGCGTTTCTTGGCTCTGATACCAATTGTAAGGATCGAAATAACCCAAACACGATATCACAACCTCTAGTGAATGTGCGGAATCCAAACACTAGAGTGATTCAAGATATATCAAGAAAAGTATTAATTAAAGAACAATTGAAATCAAATAACAAACCGAATGAGAATTGAACTTTCTTGAATAACCGGTTGCAATACACCTTGAGAGATTCGAAATTCTCCTCTAGAGAATTTCGATTAGACCCTTGAACCTTGCCCCTAGAATCAACAACCCTTAAACAATGAATAAGGGACCTATTTATAGGAGGATTCTAGCTTGGAAAACAAGCTAGCCTATTTTCGGTAACTAAATCCCCTAATTACCTCCTAATTCCCGTATTTGACTTTCGAGGCCCACTAAAACCCATCTAAACTCTTTTAAACTGAGCCCAAACCTATCTAAAATGGCCCAATGACCCAATACAATAATAAACCGACTATTTTTCACCT
>JBCNJP010000024.1:5542941-5576941 GCA_039602395.1 Deinandra increscens subsp. villosa | reverse complement strand
ATAAAGTTAATTAATTAGCGGATACGATTAATTAATGTAGTAATTACCTGTGGTTGTTCCACTACTTTTTGAACCGTAGAATGATCAACCGGCTGTGATCTATCTGACTTGTTATTAGAATGAAGGATCATTCGGTTCATCGGCCATGCAATAATATATTTATCTTCAACCTCCGAAAGCGTTGTTTTATTATCTATTGGGAATGGTAAAAATGTTGCACCCTTATTGACCTGATAAGTTGTAATTCTACGGCAACCAGGAGGTAATGGCTTTCCATGAATCTTCTCATCTTTTTGTTTTGGATATAATCTAGCCATTCCCACGACGTTCATTGGATCCCCCTCCATGTGCAACGTCGCAGTTTGCTGGCTCCCCTGATCAGAAGTGACAATTAATTAATTAAAGTCAAAAATAGAATAAAAAAATTGTGGTATATACTAATCTATATACCTCTTGGATTACTGGCTGATCGATAGGAGCTGCATTGGCATCATTATTATTTGGTTTTTCCAACCGGTCACTCTTAGGTACTTTACGAGCTGCAGGTTTTACTGGTTTTGCATGTCTCTTATTCTTTTTCTAAATTGACACCATGTAATTAACTTATTAGTAACATATATAATAAATTAACAATAACGTCAAAGCAATTTGTCAAATTTCTAAATTAATTATATATATACCACTTCCTGCTCTAATGCCCCAGCAGTACTGGCTGCAGCAGCTGCTGCTTCTGTCATTTTTCTCTTTCTCCCCTAAAGACAGCATCAGCATTTAATTAAATGATCATATAGCAATTAGTTATAAGGGAAGTACACAACTATGTAAATTAAAATAGTTACCCTTTCCTTTTGCGACGCTGTTGTAGATGGAGGAGTGTGTTGTGATAGAGTCGCAGAAGAGACCTACAATTCAATTAATTAATAAAATCATATCGCTAATAACCGGCTTATAAACATTAGTTAACTATCCAGAGAACCATTCGGATGAAGTACAAACTTATCATAGCCGGAACAGTTAATTATTAATTATATTCCGGAACAACTCTAACTATCCTGATGAACTTTAACTATCCTGATGAACTTTACCTATACTGGTGAACTTTAACTATCCGGATGAACTAGCTATAACTAACACGATGAACTATAACTAGAGACGCATGTTCATCTAGATGAACTAAAATGTTCCGGATCAACTCTAACTATCCCGATGAACTCTAACTATCCTGATGAACTTTTTACTATCCTGATGAATCTTACCTATCCTGAGGAACTTTAACTATCCGGATGAACTCTAACTATCCGGATGAACTATAACTAGAGACGCATGTTCATCCAGATGAACTTGAATCTTCCAGATCAACTCAAATTCAGAACTGTTTCAAATCCGTACCTTATCGGCCGACCTCTGAGATGAGTTTGATGGAGTAGATTGTTTCCGTGATGTATTGTGCGCGGAATTGATCATGTCCTACGTACAATTAATTCAATTAGTTAATTAATTAATTAATATGCGCTCATATGAGATTGATCATATCAGCAATAATATTTAATTACCGTTGTATTTACATTGGAATGTTGATCACAACTGTTTTTTGATCTCTTCAGCTGTAGTAAGAGGCCCTTCCGCGGACTTTACCTACGAAATGATTTAATGATTTATAATAATTAATTGATAAAAAGTAAAGTATATATAATATAATTAATTATAGGTATATATATATATATATATATAATTTGTTCCTTACGGAATTTACCGTTGTAGCTTGTTTTTCTTTAATAATCTTGTTCATAAACGATGTAAGCATATCAATTTTATCATCATGTGATTTAACCATATCAGTGAGGTGCTCAACCTCTTGATCCTTTTTCTCACGCAGATGTCTTTCATTTTTTAGTTCCGCCTCAAGTTTTTCGATCCGTTCTTTCGATCGCCCTTTTGGAGCACCCTGCCAATATCCACGGGAAGTCACTCCATACCCAATACCTTTTAGGTATCCACTCCTTTCCTTGCCAAGGACCAATGTCATGGCATCCGTTCCTGGTTCTACATTCACGGATCCCGCATTTATTTTTGCTTCATTCTCGGCCTGCAGTAATTAATTTAGTTAATGTAGTGAGGTGCTGTTAATTTTTAACATGTGAATAATTAGGTATATATATAGCAATTAAACTTACTATATCATCTGCTACGCCCTTCACCACAAGCGTTTTGTATTCCCTCTCTTTATTTACCCTTCCTTTCCTCCACATAAACGCTCGAGAAGGGCAATCATCAGCTGCGATTTCTTTGTTTTGTACCTTGTATTATAATAATAATATATATCAGACTTGAAACATACATTGCACGTTCTTAACCATGACTGGGTGTAATTAATTAACACACTTAGCTTGTAGGATCGATATAAGTCAGAGTTAAACTTAAACAATTCCCTTACTTGCAAATATAACCTTGCGGAATTAAGTTATATTTTACTTTTCTTAAGCAATGTTGAATTCTTGTATAATGTAAATGCTTGATTTGCAGAATAGTAGTAACAACAAAGTATCAAATACTCGACACTATTTGCATTAACTCAAAGCTACACTATTACAAGTGATAACCACGATGTGTAAACTAAGAGATAACAAGCTATATATAGTGCAGATGAGATCAATCACAGCCATTGATCTCATGTGATCTAATCTAGATCGTACATTACAAAGTCAAATCTAAGCTACCAAAAGAATAAACTTCGACATTTGAAATGACTTGCGTGTTGACAACAACAATCTACTTTTGGAGAGCGGCTTGGGCCGATGTAGAAGCATACGAGAAGCTTTTGCAGGATGGAACTTCAGAAAAGACATCTCAGGAAAAGTCAGGTTGAACTCATTATCTGATGGATAATCGAGTTCACCCGGAATATTCACTAAGTGTCAAAACTGCTTCTTTCCGCTTGAACTTGTTGTTCCGCTTGAAGTTGTAGTTCCGCTTCAACTTCAGCCGGAATTGTCAAAATTGGAGTTCAGCCGGAATTGTCAAAACTGGAGTTCAGCCGGAATTCTTCAAAATTGAAGTTCCTTACAATCTCCCACTAAGCTGATGCTGTCAAATTATTCTTCTAAGTCAAAGTTCTTCTTAAAAATTGACTTGTACCCAAAAATCTTCTTCACCTTGTTTTACTTGTCCGTGGTTCTAATGCTGGCATCAAGGTTCTGAGACAGCTCTTTGGTGTTTGTTTTGGTCACCTTCACGTGTTTAATTGAATCCCAGTCCATTTCGCTCCATTCTTCTTGAACAGAAATGGACTCATGAATTGTAAAGGTGCCATCAGCTCTATGAACATAAAAGAGCTTCTCCTACTCTTCCCAAATGATAAATTTTATTTCACTGGTAGGCATTTCATCTTCTTCTTCTGCTGAGTCACCATCTAAACTGCTTCTGTAGAGCATTCCACATTCCAGCACAGTTGGCTCAATGACAAGCCTTAACATGTGCTCTGCTCTTGAGGGATTCAAAATTTCTCTAAGTTTTAGTATGATGTCTGTCATTTGCAGCAGAGTGAGTTGAGAAGTTGCCTTATGAACGTTTACCACTTGAGTTACGCCGCTGGCCATAGTAAAAGTGAAATCAAATGTGGTTTCATCCACTGTCCAACCCACAATTTGTCATTTACTGGGTGGAGCTTTTCTCTTTTGTCTTTGATTTCTTTTGCTCTTGGCATGCATCAGTTTTCTTTTCCTGACCGATCTTTCTTCATCAGAGTCAACAGTAGATTCTGGCACAATGGGTCTCTTGCCTTTATCAGATGAAGAAGGGCCAGCTTGAACTTCAGTAGGTTTAGTGATGGTGGTGGAGGGTTCATTGATGGTGAGTGGAGGAAGTGAGGTTTGTGAGGGTGGTTTACTGGCTTCAGGAGTTGGGCTAGAAGGTGGGGTAGGTGGGAAGATATCAGAAAAGTTCATAGTAGGAGGAGGCTTCTTTTTGAAAGGAATGATGGGTGTAAAATTGTCAGTTCTGCACTTTGGATTGGCAAGCTTGGTGGCTACTTTCTTGGAGATGGAGGGTGGTTTGTATGGAATGATGGCTAGTGACTGTAGAAGGGATGGAATAGATGTAGGCATGGGATTTGGGTCATATATGAAGGAAGGTGGAGGAGGGATATCTGCATCATCAGTGATCTCAGGTTTAACATTTATATGAGTTGACATACCTGAGGTGAGCTCTGAAGGTGCAGGCATCACAAGCTTTGGGTTGACAGCAGCTATATCTCCTTTTAGCTCATGAAATATTGAATCAATCAATTTGCACAGTTCTTTGACTTTCATTAGAGCTACCTCTTCTTCAGTTCTTATGTTTCTGACCACAAATGCCCGTTTAACCTTTTTCAGCAGAAGGTAATTCTCATCATTCTTTACCAGCTTGGTAGGCAAATGAGAGGCAATAGAAATTAATCTCTGCCTATCAACTTCAGTCACAGCATCCAAATCATAATCCTTCAGTCTCCAGTTGAAAGACCTGGTCTTTGCCTCTTCCAGTAAATTTTCAAAGACAGAGTTTTGCATGTATAGATCAAATTCCTCTTGAGTTTCTTTAGCAAGCCTCTCATCCTCTGCTATTCTTTTGCATCTTCTACCATCTTCTGTATGGCTTCAGCCTCTGGAGTTTGAACCACCTGTTGAATTGTTTTAGGAAATTCAGCTTGAACAGGTTCTTCCGCTTGAGTTGGTTCTATGCTCCTTAAGGTTATGAGGGTTTCGGCCATTTCTGCTATTTCAGCATTATCCTGTTCTTCCGGTTGAAAATATTTTTGGCTTCCACAAACACTTCCGCTTGAAGTTCCGCCCGAACTTCCGCTTGAACATTAGATTGATCTTCAGTTACCACCTGAGGTTTGGTTACTTCAGATTCTATGTCAGCAATTTCCAACACCTCTGTGCCTTCATCTTCACCAATAGGATTCTCATCTTCTCCTTCAGTGAGTGTAGCAACAACAGTGTTTGCAGTGCTGTCTTCAGTTGCCTTGCTGTGATCACTAGCTTTTTCAGCCAGAAATATAACATCTTTTAAAAGTGTAGTGATCATGTTGATGTGCTCAGGTAGAGCACCAGCAATCAACATTGACGATTGAACCAGCTCTGTGAGGTTGGGATCCTCAAAAGGTGAGATGGCAATTAATTGACTGCTTTTAATGTTGGCCCAACACTCTTCAACATCAAAGGGATTTATGTCGATTCTTTGACAAGCTGTGGCTCTAACTTCAGCTGGTATCCTCTGATCTTCTTCAATTTCAGTAATGACAGGCCTTGAGTGTCACACCCCCAATTTTCACTAACGGAGTATAACCGTGTGGGGTGTGATCCAGACCAGGACCCCAGACTTCAATTACAACCAAACCATAACGGAGTTTATAAGTTAACATAAAACTTAAGTTACAGTCCCAAAAAGTAAGCTTAACAGTTCAGCGGAAGCATATTTAAAGTTTACAGTTGAGTTATCAAAATGATGAATTTAATGTCTGAAAACATAAGTCCCAAGTGAAAATAGTAATGTGTACTGCCGCCGCCCGTGCCGCCCGTGCCGCCCGTGATCCATCTAGCTACCTAAAAAGCATTCAACAATCAAGTGTCAGCCAAGGCTGGTGAGTTCACTAAAGCGGTCTACACGTCACATGTAGACCTAATGTATATGAATAAAGAAAGGTAAAACACAATCAATAATCATAAGACCGGTAAAATTCCATATCGAAGGTAGCTAGCCTATAGTTATGCACACCTGAATTGTTCGTAACCGAAGCTGACAATGTTTTGATAGGGAATACCTATGAACCTTGCCTTCCCGTGTCTTTACGGATCACTGTGGGTAGGCTAACATTGATCTCAGTCCGACCGCCAGTCGGGAGGGTGCATCACATGCACCGCTGAGCGGGGGTGTCAATCCCCAGTAGTACTACTCAATATTACCTCGCTATTGTATATTAACGGCCCGGAAGTAAGGACTTTTTATAAATAACGTTCAATTCAGTAAAACATATGATATTATGTCGGAAATTTACTCAGTAAGAAATACCTTACCGTTTGGGTCACCATCCTTACCGGATGCAACCACCTACGTGTTATCGTCCCTGAACGGACATAACAATAATATAAATGAACTCACCTTAGGGTGCACTGGTACTTGGCACTTGGTTCAACATGTTGGTCAAAGTCAACCTATTTGGGTAAATACGGCCTAATCAAATTAGAAGGTAACGCTAGGTCGAAAAGTAGCATATAAGCACCTAAACATGTTTCATGCGTTCATACAAGTCACATAGTGCACATACAAGTCCCAATTTGGGAGAAAATCAAGAAATTGCAACTTATGTCAAAGTTGACCCAGAAAGTCAAACCTAAAGCACTTAACTAGTGGCATAGCTAAAATCCACAATACTTGCAATTAGATCCTTAAATTCTACAGGCATATACTACATATCATTTAGGACTTGTTGCAAAAAGAATCAACCCAAAAGGTTAAAAAATGAAGAAGTTATGCGCGTACGAAGTTGGCTAAAAATCACATTTGTCAAACATTAATACACCATTTGGTGACATAGCTAAATTGTTCATTTCTTGGAGTTAACTCCTAGACTTTTGCAGGAAATAACTAATCAACATTTAGGGAATGTTGCAAAAAAAATCAACTCAATCGGATAAGTATTGAGAAAGGTATGCGTGTCGGAAGTTGGAATTTTTAGCTTTTAGCAAACAAGTCAAGGTAAAATGAATACTTGCATAACTCACTCAAAACTTTGAATTTATGAACCCAACTTTCCAGATCTTACTTTCAATATATAAACATCATTTACAAATAGCAAACTTGTCAATAAAACAAGGTTATCATGCTCAACCAATTTGAAAATTCCACTTTTCACAGAAAATGACAGCTTTGAGTACCCGACTTGCAGCTGTGTTTTGACTGACCAAACGGGGGTTTTAGAAAGTGTGTGAGTAGCCGTTTTAAAGCTAAGACATCCTACTTTAATAGGGAAAAAGAATCAATCAGTTTCGAGCAAAAATGAGCAAGTTATGGCTGCTGCAAGTTGACCCAAAATTCTGGTCAAAGCTGTTAGAAATTTGGTGTTTGCAAAAGTTATGGTTTTTGAGTTTCAGCACCCAATTGATCATTCAACATCTACAAACAAGTTCATTATCATATTAACATGTAATTTCTGTCCTAAACACGTTCATATCAAGATCATATCAAGATCATAGCAAAATGTGAACATGTGGCTAGCATACAAGCATATTTCACTCAAATCTCATAATCAAACACCCAACTAACACCAAGAACACATAGAATATAACTTAGCCTTCAATTTTCAGATCTAAAACTTATCTAAAATCTGCCCCAAATCAAGAGTGAGCATACCTTAACCTAAATCAAGTTTCATGAGCATACAAACTACACATTTAGCACAAAAACACCAACACTTACACATGCAATCTAAGAATTTCGAATTCAAAAGTTAGGGCTTACAAAAATTAGGGGAAAATCGCAGATTAGAAGGATAAGAGAAGATGATGAAGCTTCCTTGATGTTCTTGGAGCTTGATTGAGCTTCCAAACTCCGAATTTAGCTCCTAGATGCTTGATTTCGTGAAATGCAAGTGTGTGTGTGCAACCGTGAGAAAGAGAGAGAGATGGGATGAAGATGATGATGATGCGTGAAGACTGAGGGGGAGGGGAGACATATTTGGGCAGATTTCTTTAAGTGTAATTTACACCTTAGGCCCCTCAACTTTGTTTTTAAACATATAAGACATAAAACTCATTTTAAGTGGGTTTTTGCTAAAAGTTGTAAAGTAAAAATTCTAAGAATATTTCTAAGTATTTTTAAATCATTTAACATGTAGGATTTAGTCGGGTTTTATAAATTTATCATTTATACAAAAATCCAAATTTTTACACAATGACCGGTTTCGCATAAAAATACAAATTTTCATAATTAACACATAAGGTCACGAAACGAATTTACAAACCAACTGACTAAAGTTAATTAGCAAGTAAAAATAAATATGGAATCATTCAAATAACGGGTCTCGGGGTCGCTAACGAAACTAACGGGACTAACGGAAAAAGTTAACGAGGTTAACTTGGGAAGTGACGATTGTCACAGCCTCCCCATGTTAAAGAATTTTCGTCCCGAAAATTAGCTAGTACCTTGGGTTGAAGCGGAGGCTTGATCAAATAAGTGAGGATATTTCTTGCTCATCTGGTCTTCCCGTTCCTATGTGTATTCTGGTCCGCGCTTCGAATGCCATCTGACTTTGACAATTGGAATCTTACTTCTTTTCAACGACTTTTCTTCGCGTCCCATTATCTCCACGGGTTGTTCTATGAATCGGAGTTGTTCGTCGATGTGGAGCTCCTCGAGTGGAACTATTAGAGTGTCATCGGCCAGACACTTCTTCAGATTTGAAACGTGAAACACGTTATGTACCCCATCCAGCTCATGTGGCAAATCCAAGCGATACGCCACTGTTCCAATCTTTTCTGATATCGGGAAGGGTCCTATATAGCGGGGGTTCAGCTTCCCGCGCTTTCCAAAACGTACAACCCCTTTCCAGGGCGAGACTTTCAACAGTACACGATCGCCCACCTCGAATTCTAATGGCCTTCTTCGTTTATCGACATAACTCTTCTGCCGGTCTCTCGCAGCTTTCATGCGGTTCCTGATTTGTACGATCCTTTCTGTTGTTTCGTACACCATCTCTGGTCCAGTAAGTTGGTTGTCACCGACCTCAGCCCAACAGACCCGTGATCTACACTTTTGACCATAAAGAGCCTCAAAGGGAGCGGCTCCGATACTGGAATGGTAGCTGTTGTTGTAGGAGAACTCGACCAGTGCCAAGTGAGTTTCCCAGTTCTTTCCAAAATCCATTACACATGCCCGGAGCATATCCTCAAGGGTCTGGATTGTGCATTCAGTTTGACCGTCTGTCTGCGGATGGTATGCGGTACTCATATCCAAACGAGTACCTAGGGCTGATTGTAGTGATCTCCAAAAGTGTGAAGCAAATCTGGGGTCTCGATCGGAGATAATAGACAAGGGCACTCCGTGGAGCTTGACGATCTCGTCAATTTAGATTTGTGCCAACTTGTCAGTCTTGTCACTTTCCTTGAGGGCTATGAAATGGGCGGATTTCGTTAATCTATCCACAATGACCCAAATCATGTCATTTCCACGAGGTGTACGGGGCAGTCCCGTGATGAAATCCATGGATATTTCCTCCCATTTCCATTCAGGAATCGTCGGTTGCTGCAATAATCCTGGAGGCTTACGATGTTCTGCTTTGACCTTTGAGCATGTTAAACACTTACTGACATAGGTAGCAATGTCAGCTTTCATCTTGGGCCACCAGTATAATCCTTTCAGATCTTGGTACATTTTATCCGAACCGGGATGGACCGAATATCGAGACTTGTGAGCTTCGTCCATCACCAGATCTCGAAGGCTTCCATGGAGAGGCACCCAAATGCGATCCTTGTAGTAACGTATCCCGTCAGTCTTAACTTCTGATGCTCCATCCACACCATTCAAAGATTCTGCCTCATAGTTTTCTTCTTTCAAAGCTTCCTTCTGGGCATCCCGAATTCTATCCAGTAACCCAGCATGGATCGTGAGTTGTAGAGCTCGAATCCTTCTAGGTTTTGTATGTTCCTTTCTGCTTAATGCGTCGGCCACAACGTTGGCCTTACCCGGGTGATACTTTATCGCCAAGTCGTAGTCGTTAAGCACCTCGATCCACCTACGCTGTCTCGTATTGAGATCTTTCTGTCCCATTATGTGCTGGAGGCTTTTATGATCGGTGAATATCGTGCATTTGGTACCGTACAAGTAGTGTCTCCAAAACTTTAAGGCGAATACAACAGCTCCTAACTCCAGATCATGTGTTGTGTAATTCTTTTCGTGAGACTTTAGCTGCCTTGACCCGTAAGCGATGACTTTACCTCTTTGCATCAAAACACATCCAAGTCCTTGGAGAGAAGCGTCACAATAGACCTCGAAGTCGTCAACACCATCCGGTAGAGATAATACAGGCGCGGTACAAAGTTTTTCTTTCAAGGTCTGAAAAGCTGTTTCTTCTTTTTCACCCCATCGGTACTGAACACCTTTATGCGTGAGAGCGGTTAGCAGTTGGGCTATTTGAGAGAATCCCTTAATAAAACGACGGTAGTAACCCGCTAACCCTAGAAATTACCGAATTTCCGTAGGTGCTCGTGGTGTAGACCAATTCTTGATCGCCTCTACTTTGGCTGGGTCAACATGAATACCTTGCTCATTGACGATGTGGCCCAGAAATTGAACTTCTCGGATCCAGAAGTCACATTTGGAGAATTTGGCGTAGAGTTGCTTCTTCCTTAATAACTCTAATATTAACCGCAGGTGTTCCTCGTGTTCTTCCTTCGTCCTTGAGTAAACGAGTATGTCGTCGATAAAAACAATTACGAACTGATCTAGGTAAGGTTTGCACACGCGGTTCATGAGGTCCATGAACACCGCCGGTGCGTTCGTTAAGCCGAAAGGTATGACTAGGAATTCGTAATGACCGTAACGCGTTCTGAAATCCGTCTTTGAAATGTCCTCCTCGCGGACTCTGAGTTGATGATACCCGGACCTTAAGTCAATTTTTTAGAAGTAGCTGGATCCTTGCAGTTGGTCGAAGAGGTCGTCGATCCGAGGGAGTGGATATCGGTTCTTGATAGTGACTTTGTTGAGCTCACGGTAATCTATGCACATCCTGAACGTCCCATCTTTCTTCTTGACGAATAAAACTGGCGCGCCCCATGGCGATGAGCTAGGCCTGATAAAACCTTTATCTAACAGCTCTTGCAGTTGAGTGGATAACTCGTGTAATTCGTTCACCGCCAAACGGTACGGAGCTCGGGCAACCGGAGCTGCACCGGGGACAAGGTCGATTCCGAACTCGACTTATCTATGTGGAGGTAGACCAGGCAATTCTTCCGGGAATACATCAGGAAAATCGCGAACTATCGGAAAATCTTCAATTTTCTTCTCTACGAGGTTTTGATCCGTAACCGTTGCCAGAACGGCCACGTGCCCTTTCCGAAGATACTTATGTGCCTTGAGGTATGATATGATTCCGGAGACAGTACCTCCCTTCTCACCCTGAATCGAGAGTACTTCTCCGTCTGCTAAGGGTATACGTATGACTTTTTGTTGACAGACGAGTTCTGCGTGGTGCATGGACAACCAGTCCATACCGATTATTACATCGAAGCTACCGATTGTAAAAGGCATCAAATCTATGTCGAACTTATGACCTGAGAGTTCTAAGGTACAATCATGGACTACATGTGTTGCTCAATAAGCTTACCGTTAGCTAGTTCAACGGTGTACTTAGCTCCTAGGGGTTCCATCTTGGCCTTTATCAATTTGCAAAACTTAGTTGAAATTAAACTTTTCTCGGCACCCGAATCAAATAACACATTCGCAAAGTAGTTGTTGAGAAGGAACTTACCAGTAATCACGTTAGCGTCTTCCTTCGCTTCACCAGAACCCATGACAAATGCTCGTCCGCGACCACCATTTCCCCCGTTTCCATTACCACCTCCATTGTTGTTGTTGTTGTTGTTGTGGCGGTTGTTGTTGTTGTTGTTGTTGTGTCCACCTTTCTTCAGCTGAGGGCAATCTTTCTTCACGTGCCCGGGTTTCCCGCACTCAAAACACCCACGGGGGCCTTCATTATTCTGCTTGGGTCGGTTCAGCATGTCACCCCAACAATTCTTGGCAACATGTCCCATTTTACCACACCGCTTGCATGTTGGTCGGTTGCAGTCACCATTGTGGTGTGTGTTACACTTGTTACAGTAGGGGGACTTTCCCTTGTACCTGCTGGAACCCCGCCCACTGTTACCTTGTCGGTTTTGGTTGCCACCACCACCGTTGTTACCGTAACCCCCTTTGGAGTTATCAAACTTCTTGTTCTGATTCTGAGAGTTCGAAGACCTCCCAGTGTTGTTGCTAGAATTCATGAGGTTACTTGGTTCCTCATCTCTCTGCCTCTTCCCGTCTAGGGCAGCTTTTGGGGTTTTCCTTGGTGGCAAAGTTCCTTGAGCCACCGCCTGATCGGTCAATTTGTGCGCCAACCGGGTTGCTTGTCGCACATAAGTGGGATTAGATGAGGTCACCATGCCCTTGATTTGTGGAACCAGTCCTTCCACATACAACTCAATTCGTTTATATTCAGCATCCACCATTGTTGGACAGAGACGAGAAAAGGCTTGGTAACGGGTGGTGTACTCCTCTATCACCGAGCCCACCATTTTGGAATTCCCAAATTCGACTTCCAGTCTTCTGACTTGATCACGAGGACAATACTCCTCCATGATCGCTTCCCTGAATTCTTGCCACGTCATGGCGTTAGCTTCATTGAGTCCCAACATCTGTATTTGAGCATTCCACCATGTTAGCGCGGAATCCTCAAGTGTGCCTGTAGCATACTTCACCTTATCCCCTTCAGGGCAATTACACATTGAAAACACCTTCTCTGACTTCTCGAGCCATCTAAGTAGGCCCACAGCACCTTCGTCACCTCTAAATACCATTGGCTTGCAATCCATGTAGGCCTTGAACGAGCATTGAGGCTGTTGTCCTTGGAAATGCTGCTGAGCGGCTGTCAAGGCTGCTGCAACTCCTTGGTTGATCATGTTCTGAACCTGAGCTGCGGTAAAGGTTCCATGGTTGGGTTCGGGATCTCTCCGTGGAGGCATGATTTCTAGCAAATCAATGCAAAACTTCCAAAGGTTAGTATACCCAATACTAAAAAGTTGCTAAGTTCTGTTAGGTGTTTCATACAAGTACAATTCACATAAAACATTCTTTTTCATAAACAGTGCATTCTAAGTGGTAACAAGGTAGTAACAATGTCAGGAACATGTAAACATGTAATACAAGTTATGTTTGCATTGCAGATTAGAAGTAACTTTGTATCAGTCATACAAGTTCGCTAAGAACATCATAAAGTTCGCTAAGCACATAACAAAATCTGATGTATATCATGTCTAATCACAAAGCCTAGAATTCACCAAGATTGAAATAAACATTAGGATCAAATGCATGTTATGGGTTATTGATGGTTGGGTTTATAAAAAAAATTTGAAATCAAGTGAGACGTTAGTATTAGTTTCATGAATTCATAGGTTAGTAAATTTGAAGAATTAGAGTAATGGTTATAAAAATTTAATGTAAATGGGAAAACAAGAGATTGGTTACGAACAGGTTGAGGTCTGACCCGCTAGATATTTAGTGTTGCATTATGCAACAGTATGCAACGCCTTTATAATAAAATGTAAATTAAATGTCACTTACTTGAAGTTCCAAAAATAGAATAGTTATAAATACTTAGTATTGCAGTATACAACAGTTTTATAAGAATTAAACAACTATTACTTGAAGTTTCAAAGCTAAGATAATGATAGGTGTTTAGTGTTGCATTATGCAACAATACTAAAAACATAAGAGTTCGAGTTTAATAAAACTTGAAGTGGTTTATAACACACTCCTTTTTCTAGGAAATGATTAAACACCATTCGCGGGTCACGAATGTCAGAACACTCAGTATTGCATTATGCAACACTAGTATTGCATTATAAGCATATAACAAGTTCGCTAAGATTATACTTAGAAAAATCTTCTAACTTAGAAATTTCTAAGCCTCGGGAAAGAAAAATTTCTACCCAAAATTTCAAATCCTATATTGAGACAAGACAAGAAATTCTAAATGAGGACGATCTTCGGCACGTGAGGCAGTACTTTTGAGAATGGGTTGTAACCAAGGTTTTCAAAAATAGTTACAGTTCAGAAATTTTACTTTTAAAATGTTCTGGTTCGCTGTAACCAAGGGCTCTGATACCAATCTGTCACACCCCCAATTTCCACTAACGGAGTATAACCGTGTGGGGTGTGATCCAGACCAGGATCCCAGACTTCAATTACAACCAAACCATAACGGAGTTTATAAGTTAACATAAAACTTAAGTTACAGTCCCAAAAAGTAAGTTTAACAGTTCAGCGGAAGCATAATTAAAGTTTACAGTTGAGTTTTCAAAATGATGAATTTAATGTCTGAAAACATAAGTCCCAAGTGAAAATAGTAATGTGTACTGTCGCCGCCCGTGCCGCCCGTGATCCATCTAGCGACCTAAAAAGCATTCAACAATCAAGTGTCAGCCAAGGCTGGTGAGTTCACTAAAGCGGTCTACACGTCACATGTAGACCTAATGTATATGAATAAAGAAAGGTAAAACACAATCAATAATCATAAGACCGGTAAAATTCCATATCGAAGGTAGCTAGCCTATAGTTATGCACACCTGAATTGTTCGTAACCGAAGCTGACAATGTTTTGATAGGGAATACCTATGAACCTTGCCTTCCCGTGTCTTTACGGATCACGGTGGGTAGGCTAACATTGATCTCAGTCCGACCGCCAGTCGGGAGGGTGCATCACGTGCACCGCTGAGCGGGGGTATCAATCCCCAGTAGTACTACTCAATATTACCTCGCTATTGTATATTAACGGCCCGAAAGTAAGGACTTTTTTATAAATAAAGTTCAATTCAGTAAACCATATGATATTATGTCGGAAATTTACTCAGTAAGAAATACCTTACCGTTTGGGTCACCATCCTTACCGGATGCAACCACCTGCGCATTATCGTCCCTGAACGGACATAACAATAATATAAATGAACTCACCTTAGGGTGCACTGGTACTCGGCACTTGGTTCAACATGTTGGTCAAAGTCAACCTATTTGGGTAAATACGGCCTAATCAAATTAGAAGGTGACACTAGGTCGAAAAGTAGCATATAAGCACCTAAACATGTTTCATGCGTTCATACAAGTCACATAGTGCACATACAAGTCCCAATTTGGGAGAAAATCAAGAAATTGCAACTTATGTCAAAGTTGACCCAGAAAGTCAAACCTAAAGCACTTAACTAGTGGCATAGCTAAAATCTACAATACTTGGAATTAGATCCTTAAATTCTACAGGCATATACTACATATCATTTAGGACTTGTTGCAAAAATAATCAACCCAAAAGGTTAAGAAATGAAGAAGTTATGCGCGTACGAAGTTGGCTAAAAATGACATTTGTCAAACATTAACACACCATTTGGTGACATAGCTAAATTGTTCATTTCTTGAAGTTAACTCCTAAACTTTTGCAGGAACTAACTAATCAACATTTAGGGAATGTTGCAAAAAGAATCAACTCAATCGGATAAGTATTGAGAAAGTTATGCGTGTCGGAAGTTGGAATTTTTAGCTTTTAGTAAACAAGTCAAGGTAAAATGAAAACTTGCATAACTCACTCAAAACTTTGAATTTATGAACCCAACTTTCCAGATCTTACTTTCAATATATAAACATCATTTACAAATAGCAAACTCGTCAATAAAACATGGTTAGCATGCTCAACCAATTTGAAAAGTCCACTTTTCACAGAAAATGACAGCTTTGAGTACCCGACTTGCAGCTGTGTTTTGACTGACCAAACGGGGGTTTTAGAAAGTGTGCGAGTAGCCGTTTTAAATCTAAGACATCCTACTTTAATAGGGAAAAAGAATCAATCAGTTTCGAGCAAAAATGAGCACGTTATGGCTGCTGCAAGTTGACCCAAAATTCTGGTCAAAGCTGTTAGAAATTTGGTGTTTGCAAAAGTTATGGTTTTTGAGTTTCAGCACCCAATTGATCATTCAACATCTACAAAAAAGTTCATGATCATATTAACATGTAATTTCTGTCCTAAACACGTTCATATCAAAATCATATCAAGATCATCGTAATATGTGAACATGTGGCTAGCATACAAGCATATTTCACTCAAATCTCATAATCAAACACCCAACTAACACCAAGAACACATAGAATATAACTTAGCCTACAATTTCCAGATCTAAAACTTATCTAAAATCTGCCCCAAATCAAAAGTGAGAATACCTTAACCTAAATCAAGTTTCATGAGCATACAAACTACACATTTAGCACAAAAACACATGCAATCTAAGAATTACAAAAATTAGGGCTTACAAAAATTAGGGGAAAATCGCAGATTAGAAGGAGAAGAGAAGATGATGAAGCTTCCTTGATGTTCTTGGAGCTTGATTGAGCTTCCAAACTCCGAATTTAGCTCCTAGATGCTTGATTTCGTGAAATGCAAGTGTGTGTGTGTGCAACCGTGAGAAAGAGAGAGAGATGGGATGAAGATGATGATGATGCGTGAAGAATGAGGGGGAGGGGAGACATATTTGGGCAGATTTCTTTAAGTGTAATTTACACCTTAGGCCCCTCAACTTTGTTTTTAAACATATAAGACATAAAACTCATTTTAAGTGGGTTTTTGCTAAAAGTTGTAAAGTAAAAATTCTAAGAATATTTCTAAGTGTTTTTAAATCATTTAACATGTAGGATTTAGTCGGGTTTCATAAATTTATCATTTATACAAAAATCCAAATTTTTACACAAAGACCGGTTTCGCATAAAAATGCAAATTTTCATAATTAACACATAAGGTCACGAAACGAATTTACAAACCAAGTGACTAAAGTTAATTAGCAAGTAAAAATAAATATGGAATCATTCAAATAACGGGTCTCGGGTTCGCTAACGAAACTAACGGGACTAACGGAAAAAGTTAACGGGGTTAACTTGGGAAGTGACGATTGTCACATTGAGGGCATCTTCTCCCCCAATTTGACAGTATCAGCTTCTTTAGCTATTACAGCTTCATCAGCATCACTGTGAAGGGTTGAAGGGCCTGCTTCTGCATCAGTAGGATTAGCTTTCACCAGTTTGGCAACAGTTGCATTTAGAGTATCAACCTGTGCTTGGAGAGATAGGTACAAGTTCGTCAATTCAGGTAGTGTAAAACTCAACTGGCTTTTTGCCAGCATCCTTGGACGAAACCAAGCTATCAATCCTAGATTGATCAGCAGTGGTCCCCATGGCTTCTTGGCACCTGGGATTCTCTTCATCTGTCACAACAACTCTCGGTTCCAATGAAGGAACTTCAAGTGCTGATTCAGAGAAGATTGCCGCGGATTGGGTCTTATGGATGTTACTGCTGTCACCAGGGTCTAGTGGGGATCCCTGGGCAGGAGCATCCCTTTTCGCATGAATCTCATCAGAACTCCCGAGATTCACCTCTAGTAAGGAGTGTAGGTTCAGTGCTTCAGGGTCCTGGCTTATCAGCTTGTTCTAATGTAATGTGGTAGGTGAGTTAATAACACCTTCACTTAAGCCATGATTGATAGCACTGTCACTCCTGAGTGATTGGGGTTGAAGTGGTGAAATATGTCCAGATGGGGATTGTGCATCTGCTTCTAATGACTCCCCCTCAAACGAGGGTTCGTCCCTAAGAGAGAATCCCAATTTGACAAGTTTCCGCTTGGGCTTTTTGCCTGGAGCGGGGTTAGAAGCTTCGGGTTGGGTGGTGGTACTAGGTGGAGGAGACCTAATGACCACTTGTCGCTGTCTTTTGAAAGTGACAGGAGGAGTTTCAGTTGAGGAAGTGGCAGTGGTAGATTGATTGTGAGCTTTCCTCTTTTTGGATTGAAAGGTTTTTAGTGTTGAGGAAGCAGGGACAAATGTGGGATCAGTAACTGGTAGGTCTACAGTTCTGTCATCTTGAGCTTGGAGCTCAGTTACTCCTACAGTTTCCGGTTGAACCTCTGCATTAGCAGGTTCATCGGAAAACTGTCTTGGAATCGGTAAGGGGTGGTCAGTGTCCCTTCCAAGAAATGGAGATTTGTTTAAAGCAAGGTTTGAAAAGGTTTTCTCATACAGAAGTTTTTGGTGCAAAATTGTACCGAGCCAAACTAGTTGGGGGTACTCTTCTTTGAGAATGTAAGTTAAAAATCTAGGATATAGGTAGACGTATTCAGAATTGACATTTGATTTTAGGGCTTGAAAAATGAGTTTGGAAAAATTAAAATTTTCACCTTTTACCATAGTGTAGAAAGCAGAAGCTTGCTCGCTGGAGAGCTCGTCAAATCCTCCCTTCTTTGGAGACAAACACACCAGAAGTGTGTGTGCTAGGAACCTCCACTTGTATGGTAACTGCCCTTTCTTGATGGTTTTGCTCTGCAGTGAACCACCGTAGCCAAGATTTCTGAACAAACGGAGATATTTGGTGTGATCAACCGTTTCATATCCACCTTCATCCTTTAATTTCAACAGACTTCGCACATTGGCCTCATCAATTTCCACTTCCTTCCCTTGTACAGTTGACACAATCGCTTCACTACCATTTGCCCTTTCAGTAACCCTAGCGTGTGACCAAAAATCCTCGAGTATTACTTCAAAAATTTCTGCTTCGAAAGTAAGCGCATGGTGAAGATGAGAACTTTTTATGAAGTCAATCATTCCGTTGTAGATGTCGGTTTTGCTCGGTGGCTCTAGATACGCCACAAGATTGTGTTCTACAGGAAACTTGGAGTCGCTTATGGGCCTCTTGCAACTTGCCTTCCCCTTGGGAGCCATTGTTGACGCAGGTTGACGGTTTACTGAGGTTTATTGGAGAGGGTTTGAGAGAAATTTGGAGTAATTTCGAAATGGGAATGATGGAAATGGGGAAACTGACGGTAAATTAGGGCTTTTTACATTTTTCAGTGCTGACGTGGAAGAGAGAGGTTAAAAAATCGACGGTTCAGTGACTGATGGGATAGGTGCTTTATAGGTTATACGGTACAACTGGTTAAAGCATGTCCTTATCCAAAAGTTAATTTACTGAAACCTCGGATTTAAAACAGTAAAAAAACTTAATGGGTAAATAAATGTATATCCGCTTAGAAAATTGTGCCTTCCGGGTAATTAAATGAAACGTTGACTTTGATGACCCGGAAGTTCAAGCGGAACCCATTTTCTCCTTTTTTTTAAAAAAAACAAGAATTCTTCCGTCTGAACATCAAGCGGACAATTTTTCCGCTTGAAAGAATTGTTTTCAAGAAATAAATTTCCACACCGTTTTAAAACATTTTTCCGGTTGAAATTCACCCGGTGAATTTCAAAAGTTGTCTTCTCAGGTTGAGCCTGAACTTGAACCGGAAATCCAAAACACATGATTTTTTGAAAATTTGTGTTAATTATTCATAGTATTATCAGCAGTTACTGACTATGAACTGAAATGTTGTCTGATTAACACTAAAGATTTTTATTTTCATTTTGTATCAAGAGACGGGCTCTTTGAGCACATGTGTCCTTTTTATTAGAATTGTGAAAAATAGTTTAAATTAGTCAAAGTTCATCATACCAATGGCACTAATGAGATAGAAAAATCTAGCTTCATCAAATGCTTTGGTAAACAGATCAACCAATTGTTGATCTGTATGAACTTTGACCATTCTAATCAAGTGTTTCTCACCAGAATCACTAATAAAATGGTACCTGATATCAATGTGTTTTGCCTTTGAGTGTTGAACAGGGTTGTTTGTGATTGAAA
This sequence comes from Deinandra increscens subsp. villosa, assembly GCA_039602395.1. Classification (NCBI taxonomy): domain Eukaryota; kingdom Viridiplantae; phylum Streptophyta; class Magnoliopsida; order Asterales; family Asteraceae; genus Deinandra; species Deinandra increscens. Next base: position 5,557,449 of record JBCNJP010000024.1, on the reverse strand, counting down.
TAGCACTGATGTTGACTGCAAGAATAGGAGTCTCCATGAATTTGATGCCATAATCCAACATTTGATTCTGGATCCATAAGACTTGACTGCAGCAGCTTGATGCAGCAATGTATTCAGCCTCAGCAGTAGAAGTAGACACACATGTTTGCTTCTTGCATTGCCAAGACACAAGTCTTTCTCCCAAAAATTGACATCCTCCTGAAGTAGACTTCTTGTCCAAGTTGCAGCCAGCATAATCACTATCAGTGTAAGCTTTGAAGGAGAAATCTGAGTTCTTTGGATACCACAACCCAAGCTTTGGTTGTCCTTTAAGGTATCTAAAGATCCTCTTCACAGCTAACATGTGTGATTCCTTTGGTTGACACTGGTATCTAGCACATAAACAGACACTAAACATGATGTCTGGTCTGCTTGCTGTGAGATGGAGCAGTGATCAAATCATTGCCCTGTAGAGGTGAACATCTACTGGTTTCCCATTTAAATCACTCTGTAACTTATGAGAAGTGGAGATGGGAGTTTTTGAGGTTGAAACAGACTGCATATCAAACCTTTTTAGCATATCTTGAATGTATTTGGATTGATTCAAGAAAATTCCATTTGCAGTTTGCTTCACTTGCAAGCCTAAGAAGAAGTTCAGTTCTCCCATTGAACTCATCTCAAACTTAGATTGCATCAAACTCTCAAACTCTTTACACAAGGCAGCACTGGATGAACCAAAGATGATGTCATCAACATAGATTTGTACCATCAAAGTATCTTTGCCATCAGATTTCACAAACAGTGTTTTGTCAATAGCTCCCCTTTTATAGCCATTCACTGGGAGATAGTTTGAGAGTGTCTCATACCATGTCCTAGGAGCTTGCTTGAGACCATATAAAGCTTTAATCAACTTGCACACCCTGTTGGGGTAATGAGGGTCTTCAAAGCCTGGAGGTTGCTTGACATACACATCCTGTTCCAAAAGACCATACAGAAAAGCACATTTAACATCCATTTGAAATACCATAAAGTTTTTGAATGCAGCATAGGCAAGAAATATTCTGATTGCTTCAAGCCTGGCTACAGGAGCAAAAACTTCATCATAGTCAATGCCTTCTTCTTGTTTGTAGCCTTGAGCTACAAGTCTGGCTTTGTTTTTTATTACTATTCCCCTATCATCTTTCTTGTTTCTAAATACCCATTTAGTTCCAATTGGTTCTTCACCTTCAGGTAAGTCAACCAATTCCCAAACCTTCTGTTTATTGATCTGAAACAATTCCTCTTGCATTGCCTCTACCCAACTTTCATCTTCCAATGCATCATTGATCTTTGTTGGTACTTCTTGAGACAGATATGCAGCATGGAGGCAAATGTTTGCATCAATAGATTTGCTTCTTGTCAGCACAGGAGCTGACAAGTCTCCTATAATGTTCTCCCTTGGATGGTTCTTTCCAATTCTTCTATCAGGAAATAGTGGAAATTCGTGGCTTCTTCCATTGTGAGGAATATTGAGTTGAGGTAATAACTCAATATTGTTGGTTTGTAATACAGGATCTGAACTTTCAGTTGCTTCATGAGAGCTAGGGACTGAATCTGAAATCAGATGCTCAAAACTATACTCATTTGAACCAGCATCTGTTGAGTCATTAGATTCATTATTCTCAAAATTTTCTGAAGAATTGTTTTCCGGTTGAACTTCAGCCGGAGATTCTACTGCTACAAGATCCGCTTGAACTTCAACCGGAAGTTCAACAGGATAGACTTCTGTATCAGCAAGAACAATTTCAGATGTTTTCTTTGAGTTGTTGGGTTTCACAGGCTTGGTGCTGATGGATGAGAAGAAGGTAGGTTGCATTTGCAGTTCCTTGGCGCTTGTCTCCCAGACATCATCAGCCGATCTTATGTGATTTTGCTTATGTTCCTGTTCCTGCACTGTTGAACTCAATGGCTTCTCAATGGTAAAATTGAAAGCAGTGGTTAGTGCATCTATGTCAAATAGCCAGTAAGGTTGAGATACAAAATTGTTAAGAGATTTCTCATTAAAAGTCACATTAATGGTTTCCTCAACAATTTTAGTACTTTTATTGTATACTCTGAATGCTTTTGAAACACCAGAATATCCAACAAAATATCCTTCATCTGCCTTTTCAGCAAACTTAGGCAACAACCTATTAGTTATCAAAATAGTAACAGGGCAATCGAAAGATTTAAAGAAGTAAATGTTAGGTTTTCTACCTCTCCAAAGCTCATAAGCAGTTTTGTTTTTACCCTTAACAATCAAAGTCCTATTTTGGACATAGCAGGCAGTGTTTACTGCTTCTGCCCAAAATATCACAGATAACTTGGAATCTGCTAGCATTGCTCTAGCAGCCTCAATTAACGTCCTATTTCTCCTTTCAGCAACACCATTTTGCTGTGGAGTTCTAGAAGCACTGAATTGCCTAAAGATTCCCTTTTCCTCACAAAATGAGTTCAAAACATGATTTTTAAACTCAGTGCCATTGTCACTTCTGATTGTCCTAACTTTCAATTTCGCTTGATTTTCTAAAGATACAATTAGTGTTTTCAACAATTCAACAGTTTCATCTTTTGTTTTTAAGAAGAACACCCATGTATATCTAGTGAAATCATCAATTATGACAAAACAGTATGACCTTTTCCCTATGCTTATCACTCTAGAAGGACCAAACAGATGCATAGGCAAAAGTTCTAGAGGTTGAGTGATAGAAGACTCAGTTTTGGGTTTGAAAGAGGTCTTATGTTGCTTACCCTTGAGGCAAGAGACACAGTGTTCAGAACAGTTGAACTGCTTGTTAGGAAGACCCTTAACCAAGCCGAGATTCACTATTCTGTTCATGTTCTTGAAATTAACATGACATAACCTCCTATGCCACAAATCAGACTCATCCACCGAGGCTTTGGATATAAAGCATGCAATTCCACTGGCTGGAGTGGCAGCAGACAGATCCAAAATATATAGTCCTTCTCTCCTAGGTGCTCTGAGCAACACAAGTTCCTCAGGGATTTTAACACCAGGTTTCAAGACTATGGCCTCTTTCTCAGTAAACATCAAATTCAAATTCTTGTCACACATTTGTGAGACACTAAGTAAATTGAAATTTAATGTGTCAACAAAAGTTACCTTGTCAAAGGTAAGCATCCCATTACTGACAGCACCTTGTGCAGTAATGTGTCCTTTCGCACTTCCAAAGGCTACAGGACCTCCATTTATGATTTTGGGGTTTTCCAGTACATGCTTATTTCCTGTCATGTGGCAAGTGCATCCACTATCAACTACCCATAGGCTCTGTTGGCCTTTATTATGCACCTACACACAAGGAAATTGATTAATTTCTAAAGGGAACCCAAGCCTTTGAGGTCTTGGGCTTGCCAGAAGCATCATAATACTTATACTCTTTAAGTATTAAAGTATTTAGTATTGGATCCTCATTCAACAGGTCATCTTGATCAATGTTCAAGTGTTCAGACTGTTCACTTGATTGACATTGCCTGTTTGTTTTGCTAAGCCTTCTCTCAGCAATCTTCCTCTCTCTGTATTCCCTATACTTCTTTTGTTTGTTGGTCAAAGCCTTTGGCAACTCACTGGGTGAGGTGTAGGTCTGATCAACACTAGTCACTGGTGAGGTTCTAGCATTAAAGTTTGAAAATTTGTTTGACTGGCTAGATCTCTCACTGTGAAATGCAACAGTGGCATTTCCACTTGAACTAGAGGGAACTTCCGGTTGAGAGTTGTGCTTGTTTTTCACAAATTTTCTCTAGAGGTGGTCTTGCCTCTAGAAAAACCTTCAAAATGGTTATACTCATCAGTGAACTGAACCCTGGGTCGTTGTCTAGGTGCAGTAACTGATCTGAGTGTTTTGGAGATTTCCGGTTGAACTTTACTTCCGGTTGAAAATTTTTCCGGTTAAAGTTCAGCCGGAACCCTGTTCGGTTTTAAGACTGAAAAACTTCCATTTTTGTTGTTCCCAATTATAACTTTGTTTGACTCAGTATTAAAATACTTCATTGTGTTACTTCTTACAGATGAAATTCTACCTGTAGATCTTTTCTGAGTAGAAACAGTTTTGGGTTTTAACAAGTTTTGAGCTTTGCTCAAAGGATTGAATTTGCACATTGCAGCCATGTGCCCTTTTTCACCACAGAAAACACATTCAAACATTTTTCTTTGGGAAGAATCTGTGTCTTTGGTTATTTGGTCATCAGTGACCTGATGGTAAATGAGTTTACCCATTCTTTCAGTTTCAGTTGATTTTGACTGCTCAGGTAGTTTACCTCCAACTTTTGAGTCCTTGGGCTCATAAATAGTTGGTGGTGGAAAAGCAACTTTTGGTTTTAAAACCTTGGATCGGTCAACAGATGCTGATGTGCTAGCATCTTTGACTTCACAGTTTGATGATGATTCAACAGATTTTGATTCAGAAGGTGAAGATGTAGTGCTATCAACAATTAGACTCACACTGCACTCCTTCTGAAGTGCTTGGATTGGAGAAATAACAGGTGAGTATTCCTTGGGTGGTTCAACATTGTTGTACCCAATACCTGTTTTCCCATGCATTGCCCCATTCCAAAGTTTCTCAGCTTTCTTGTTAGCTGTTTGGAATTTGTCACAGGTGAACAAGGCATCTTTTAGCTTAATTTCAAGAACATCATTTTCTGCTTTTGCATCTTTTGTTTCTTGTCTTGAAATAGTTAGCTTGTTCAACAAGTCCTCTAATTGTGTTTCCAAAATGGAGTTAGTTTGCTTCAAAACATCAAATTCTTTGTTTAAATTTTCAATTTTGGTGATGTAAGCAGTTTCAGTTTTCTTAAAGCAATTCTTTAACGCATTCAAGTTGGAGACTTCATCAATCAGATCAGTGTTGTGTTTTTTGAATTTTGCCACTTGTTCTATGCAGGCAGGGCTGCACAGATTTTCCAAAACATTTTCAGGAATTTCATTTACCTGTTCAGTTGAATCTTCTTTAGCCATCAAAGCATGGTTGATTGGCTCAAACTCAGTAACAAAGTCATCCCACTCATAGCATTCAGTCTGGTTAGCTACGGCTGCCACCACATTTTGATTTCCAAGTGGTTTTGGTTGAGTTGGCTGTTGGTTGTTGTTGTTGTTTTGTTGACTGCTGCTGTTGTTGCTTCCATGGTTTGATCTCTGTTGGACATTGTTGTTGTTGTTCTGTCCATCTGTCCTTGGCTGCTTGCATTCCCTGGCAAAATGGCCAAGTTTGTGACAATTATAACATTTAGCTTTAGATTTATCCAACCCAATTGATGATCCCTTTGACCCTTTATAAGTTCTTCCAGTTCTTTTATAAAATCTTTGGGCCCTTACAGAAACCATAGCCAGTTGAGTTAAAATGTCCATCTCTTCTAGATCATCTACCCCTATGCATTCCAAGTCTTCACGTGTGAATCCTTGAGATGAGTCAGTTGCCACATAGGCAGAGTGAGAGTTGTCAAACAGTGTTGAAGAACTCTCTGAGCCTCTAGGTGACTCAATGAAACTGACTGAGGGGGAGTGATATTGAGATGAATTTGAGATCTTTTGAAAATCAGTTGTAACCAAAGCAGTGGTTTGCAACTGTGGTGATGCTTCAGGAAAGCTGTTCTGCTTAAAATTAAGCTCCATTTCATAAGCACTAAGGATTCCATGGAGCTCACTTAGTTTAAGCTTTTTGAGATCTTTCCACTCCCTGATGCTGACTGTGTAGACAGTCCAAGCTGGAGGTAATGATCTCAGGAACTTTCTGTTGGCATCAGCCTGTTCAGTTTTTACTTCTACCTTTTGCAATTCATTAAGAAGTGAAACAAATCTAAGATACTGGTTGGTCATAGATTCACCAGTTTTGTAAGTAAAGTTTTCATATCTTTGTTTCAAAACATCTTTCTTGTTTTCCTTAACTTCACTAGACCCTTCATACATTTCACTGAGAGCAATCCACAAGCCATGTGCTGTCTTATATCCCTTGAACCCTACAAGTATAGAGTTGGGCAATGCAGCCTGGAGTGTCCAGTAGGCCTTGTGATCATATTCTAGTTCAGTGTAATCAGCTTCAACATATTTGTCTAGTGGTTTTGGTATTTGCACTTGGGCATCGTCAGCAGATTGAACAGTTGGATTGTAAGGACCTACAGTCAACCTGTTCCAAATGCGTCTGTCTAGGCTTCTAACAAAACATTCCATCCTGAGTTTCCAAGTATCAAAGTCATCAGGAGTGAAAATTGGTGGTTTGTTAGAGCTACCATTAAGTGAACCAAGAGTTAAATCAGTCATTGTGAAAAACAGTTTTGTAAAACAGAAAAAGGCTTAAAGAAATCAAGTAAGCAAGTAAAGTATCAGCTTTGAAGCACTAGAAGTCTTCAAAGTAGAGAGCCAATGGCTCTGATACCAATTGTAGGATCGATATAAGTCAGAGTTAAACTTAAACAATTCCCTTACTTGCAAATATAACCTTGCGGAATTAAGTTATATTTTACTTTTCTTAAGCAATGTTGAATTCTTGTATAATGTAAATGCTTGATTTGCAGAATAGTAGTAACAACAAAGTATCAAATACTCGGCACTATTTGCATTAACTCAAAGCTACACTATTACAAGTGATAACCACGATGTGTAAACTAAGAGATAACAAGCTATATATAGTGCAGATGAGATCAATCACAACCATTGATCTCATGTGATCTAATCTAGATCGTACATTACAAAGTCAAATCTAAGCTACCAAAAGAATAAACTTCGACATTTGAAATGACTTGCGTGTTGACAGCAACAATCTACTTTTGGAGAGTGGCTTGGGCAGATGTAGAAGCATACGAGAAGCTTTTGCAGGATGGGACTGCAGAAAAGACATCTCAGGAAAAGTCAGGTTGAACTCATTATCTGATGGATAATCGAGTTCACCCGGAATATTCACTAAGTGACAAAACTGCTTCATTCCGCTTGAACTTGTTGTTCCGCTTGAAGTTGTAGTTCCGCTTCAACTTCAGCCGGAATCGTCAAAACTGGAGTTCAGCCGGAATTGTCAAAACTGGAGTTCAGCCGGAATTCTTCAAAATTGAAGTTCTTTACATAGCTTATTACCAGTTTTTCTCTCAGATAGGGGTATCCTCCCCGTCCCATTGTATGACCATAAACATATTGTGCTCGAACCTCTTTTGCACTCTTTGACACAGCCTTTCCAACAGAACAGTAGGATATATAATTATAATCTCATTAATTAACACTTAGCCTAATTAATGAAATCTACAGTTTGAATTGAATAAAAACCTTGAATTCGTCAGATTTTGTATGTGCTACAAATCTGTCCCAGTGTTCTTTTTTCACAATAGTGTGATACATCTTTGGAACTTTCTCAAGCACGGTGGATCTTGCTAGGTTGGGACGAACGTGTCTCTTGAACATTTTTATTCTAAAACTCCTTAGCAACCCACCAAGCCGTACCATTATAGGACCCCTTCCACAGTCATCAATTTCGAATCATTGCTGAAAAAAATAACATATGACAGGATGTTTTAGTCACATGTATGGAATTCAATAACTTAACAAACTTAATATGAGAAAATGTTTAATCTGTTTCATAACCTGAATCAGTGCCCACATCTTGTTCTTGTCATCTTTTGGCATCTCCTTCCATTTTAGATACCTCAATCCAACCTCTGACCTTGCAATGTCTCCCAAAAAACTCGAAAATTTTGGTCTATGCACCCCGTCAACCCTTCCCAGCGCATCAAATGTTATTGGCCATTTTTTCCCACCACTTTTCTCAAATTTGGCCCGCCACTTTGTCAACCGCGTCAATCCCCTCTTGTTTACTTGGGCATCATTGTCGACTTGGTCATCATTGTCGAGTTGGGCATCAATATTGTCGAATTAGGCATCATTGTCGACTTGGGCATCATTGTTATCCATTTCATCTTCTTCACTCGCTTGTAAAGAATCATCATTGTTATCCATTTCATCTTCTTCACTCGCTTGTGAAGAATCATCATTGTATTCGAATTCACTGTTATAATTAAGATCCTTCAATTGTTCACCTACTTCGAATTCATGATCCATTGTTAAATGAGCTAGATGAATCCTGAAATGAAATAAATAGAGAATGAAATAAATGCGATGGAATTATTAAATAGATGAAATAAATAGAGAATAAACTAAATGATCTCTTGAAGATGACAGTGAAATTAATACTGACGGGAATTAGGTAGTGATCTCCTGAAGATGATAGTGTGATGAATCCTGTAGAGGAATTTTTAGTGGTAGGGAAGAAGAGAGTGATGAATCGTTTTGGTGATAAAAACATGGTGAGAGGGAATAGGAACTGATCAATGAATTTTGGGGAAATTTGAAAAATGGTGGGAAGTAATTTGGGGATTAATCCGGGTGAAAATATCTCAGCCAATAAGACGTTAGCATTTCTCGGATTTAAAAACTCAAAATTCTAAACATAGATAATAATATTTTAAACATACCTTTAAAATGATCTTTAAATGGAAAATGGAATGTTAAGCAATAAATTTAATGATAATTGTATCCTAATGAATTTGTATACCTAACGTGAAAATAAAAGATGTCAAGTACTAAAGACACACCACAAACACACACACACACACACAATATATATATATATATATATATATATATCTTTCAATGTGTTGTAATATATACATTATCGGTTATATATATACATGTATATATATATAGGGTGAGATTCATTGTAGACACTTTCGCATATGAAATAGCTATTTTTCATATGTGTTCACATGTGAAATTTTCTGAATAATGAGAAAAAAGAAAATTAATCACACCTTATTAATTGTGACTCATTGGTCCTAGACTCCTAGACACAACTTATTGTACACACCTTATCATTGGTCCCAACTACGTTTCCTCTAAACACACACTATTGGACCATCATTGGTCCTAAACACAACTTATTGGTTACATACACACCTTATTGGGCCATCATTGGTCCTAAACATGCTTATTGGTTACATGCATACACACCTTATTGATCGACTCATTGGTCCCAACTGACCCTCGTTTCCCCTAAACACACCTTATTGGGCCATCATTGATCCTAAACACAACTTATTGATTACATATTGGGCCATCATTGGTCCTAAACATGCTTACTGGTTACATACACACCTTATTGGGACTCATTGGTCCCAACTGACCCTCGTTTCCCCTAAACACACCTTTTTGGGACATCACATGGTCCTAAACACAACTTATTGGTTACATACACACCTTATTGGGCCATCATTGGTTCTAAACACAACTTATTGGTTACATACACACCAATTGTGCCATCATTGGTTCTAAACACAACTTATTGTTTACTTACACACCTTATTGGGACTCATTGGTCCTAAACACATCAAATTGACCCATTTGACACCAAATTGACCCATTATTTAATTTTTATCTTATTCTTTTTATATAATTTATTTAGAATTAGAATTCCCCAAAAGTTAAGGTTTTTGTAGATCCGTTCTGTTTTTTGTGTTTAGGGTTTTTGATCGTCTCTGCATCAGTTGTTGATCGGATTGCAATTGTTGATCGTCTCTGTTTTCGAGGATTGGGGTTTTTGTTTAACGGAATGGAGATTGTGCGAACAGATTACCTTTTTTACCTAAAATTATGCATGCATTAGTTGTTGATCGGATTGCAATTGTTGATCGTCTCTATTTTCGAGGATTAGGGTTTTTGTTTAACAGATTGATTTCATAAACAAAAATAGACAAACTATAACAAAAAGTGGATTTCATACTACTGATTCCAATTCGATACACAAAATTGTTTCCTACTTTACATGTTCATTCCTAAAAAAACAAAAGACAGAGCAGTTGCGGATGAGGTTCACGGGAACCTAGATTCCATCTCCTCCATCAACTCCCAATGCCTACTCAAAGCTTCTTGCCTCTGTTGAACCAACATTTGAAGCCTGGCATTGGAGACGTGTATCTCTTCTACCAGAAAAGTAGCCATTTGGTATCTTGATGGACTTGGTGGCTCTGTAAGTACCTGGTTGAGCAGGGCCAAGCCGTCTAAGATACTCTGTCTCTCTGCCCCGATAATCACCCCGTACCGGTCCAGGGTAGCAACAACCTTCGTTTGCAAATAATGATCAACTAATTCTTTCAAGTTTGCCATTTTGAGAAGGATTTGAGGGTTTTGAGAAAGGGTTTGATAAGGATTTTGAGAAAAGGTTTGATAAGGATTTTAAGAAGGGTTTGATAATGGAGGTGAGAAGTTTCTGATTACTGATCAGGTGGTATGGTTACATGTGCAAATCATTTGAGTATGCCTAAGCTCAGATGTCTAATCACTAGAGTATACAAAATGTCTTATTTTATTGAACATTGCACATTATAATTACGTTCACACGTTCTCCATATCAAAAGACCACTAAAATTTTAATCACACGATCTGAAATTATCCGAAATTACTTTCACACGATCTAAAAAATCAAATTAACAAGTCAAAATTAAACGAAGAAAGTCAAAATTACCCACTTCATTCTCTTTGCATATCCAATTGAATGTTTTGATTTTCTGGTAATAAAATTAACAAGTCAAAATTAAAACGAAGAAAGTCAAAATTACTCAATGAGTTCATGACGATTGAGAGAAGATGAACTAGAGTTCTTCGGATTATAAAGAGTTATTCAGTAATAGAGCCGGATGAACTAGAGTTCTTCAGGATCAAGAGTAATTATTCGATCAGTAATAGAACAGGATGAACTAGAGTTCTTCAGGATGAACCGGATAAACTAGCTAGAGTTCTTCAGGATGAACTATATATACTATAAATACATTATATTAAATTAAAAATCAATTCATTACATATAATTAATTAGTAATCCCAGAACAATTTTCAAATTAAACCAGAACACTTACTCTTAATTAATCCGGAACCCTAAAAAGGTTAATCATTTCCCACACCAGTAGAAGCTTGAAATCTTCTCCGGTTTCATGTAAGTAGTGTTCGAACGCAATGAACAATAGGTCTTCCTTGGTTTGGTTCTCCTCTTCATTCTCTTTGCATATCCTGTTGAATGTTTTGATTTTCTGGTCCATGTCTAGCCATTTCGATCTTACGACGCGTGTATCACGGTACTTGTCGGACCGCACCATAGCAATATGAAACTTTATGTTGACATCCAGCCAAAAGAGAATCGTGTCTTCATCATTAGGATCACCTAATTGATCGGTAAACATCGACTTAATTAATTAATATATATATATATATATATATAAAAATGAATAACATAACTGATCAAATAATCAAATGATTGGTATAAAGAAAAATTAAGAAACGTACTAAGTAAGGGAGGGTTTGTAGGCAACACATAGTCCCTATACTTTACGTCCAACCAAGCTCGGTACAACCCTAGTTCTTCCTGCTGGGTCCATTCTTCTGCCATCTTGCAAGAGTATAAATTGGATGGGGAGAACGAAGAGTGTGTGAAAGTGGTGGTTTAATTTAATGGTTAATTGATTAACTTGTTTATATAGCGTGGTTGTAGGTTTTGAAATTTAAAAACAAACAATGGAAAAGTGAAATTAGCCGTTACTAGTTACATCACCTGTTTATGTTTTTAAAATTTCAAAAATAAACGGTAAAAAAGTAACGCAATAAGGATTCGAACACGGAACATGGTATGTTAATCTAGAGCGACTCTACCACCTAAGCAGCACCCTGAGTTAGAAGCTACTTTTCATTATAATTTATTTAAATACAATTCTAACTGGGCCAGCTAAATTCTAAAAGAGGTGGGATAAATTAATGAGCGAATTTAATTGAAAAATTAGGGTTTTCATTATCTCGATTTCCCCAATTTCCCGCTCCCCATTTCTCCATTGCTCATTAATCGACAGAATTTTCCCTACGTTATATTACTTCTCCAATAAACAGGTTCACAGTAAAGATTATTGAAAATTAGGGTTTTCAGTATTAGCAAAACATTAGTTTTTAATAATCTTTGTTGTTGTATCTGTTAGCAAAACAAACATGGATAAGTCTTGGATGCTAACCAGTATAACCTCGAAATCATATGAGGATGGAGTTAAATCATTCTTAAATTTTGCAGTTACAAGTTTGAAAAATAAGGAAATTCCATATCCATGTGTTAATTGTCTAAACCATTACTTTTCTGATGTTGATGATGTAGATTATCATTTGTTTTCAAAGGGATTCGATCTGACTTATATAACGTGGACTAAACATGGAGAAGAACACGACCCCGCAGGAGATGAGCTTCACAAGGAATCATCTTTTGATTCCGGAATGCCATTCGATGCATCCGAAACGATAGAATTGGTCAGAGCTACTGAAGAAAATTTTACTAAGGACCATGAGAAGTTTCAAGAACGACTCGTGGATGCTGAGAAGCCCCTGTATGAAGGATGCCATACCTTCACAAAGTTATCTGCCTTGGTTCAGCTACTGAACTTGAAGACTAAGCATGGAGGATCAGATATGTTTTTTAATGAACTTTTAGTTTTGCTGAAACAGATGCTACCTGAAGGTAATGAAATTGTGAAAAAATACATATGAGGCTAAGAAGATTTTGAAGTCAATGGGTGCAGGGTACACCAAGATACATGTGTATATCAATGATTGTATTCTTTACAGGAAGGAGAACAAGGACCTAACTGTATGTCCAACTTGTGGTGAGTCCCAGGTGGAAGGTGGATGAGAGGACTAAGAAACTATACAACAATACTCCTGCAAAGGTAATGTGGTATTTCCCCATCATTCCAAGATTGAAACGACTGTTTCAAGTGAAAACCACAGCGGAAGATCTGAGATGGCATGCCACCAGTTCCAAAATACCCGGTGTGTTACGACACCCATCCGATTCACCAGCATGGAAAGCCATAGATGACAGATATCCTGAAATCGCTGATGATCCTAGAAGTCTTCGTCTTGGCATTTTAACTGATGGGGTCGACGTGAATTGAGGCAACAGAAATCACAGTGTGTGGCCGGTTCTATCTGTCATTTACAACCTTCCACCATGGTTGTGTATGAAAAGAAAGTTCATCATGCTTTCGTTATTAATATCGGGAGCGCCTGGAAACGATATTGATGTGTTTTTTGAACCATTAATTGATGAATTAGAGATGTTATTTGAGGCAGGTGTGGAATCATATGATGCGTATGCGCAAGAACACTTTACTATGCGTGCAGTTGTTTTATGGACGATTAATGATTACCCTGCACTTAGTACACTTTGTGGTTGCCCGTACAGTGGATTCCATGATTGTGTGGTATGTCGGGAAGAAACTAAATGCATTAGGCTTCCTTTCTCAGCCAAGCAGTGTTATGCTGGTCACAGAAGATATCTACCATATACGCATCCCTTCCGAAAGCAAACAGAGGCCTTCGATAGTAAACAAGAGATGAAACCTGCTGCAGTTCCTATGACCGGGGAACAGATATACAACGAAGTTCAACATATCAATAACAAATGGGGAAAGGGATTAAGGTGTACTGATTCAGAAATCCCTGGGACCTCAACCGGAAGAGGGGGGAAGATTGATAAGAGAAAAAGAAAGAACAAAGAGAAGCCACCATATTGGAAGAAATTCAATATATGGTTTCGAAGACTTAGATATTGAAGGCATAATAGTGTCCAACATTGCATTGATTTCATGCATATTGAAAAGAATGTGGCTGAGAGTCTTGTTGGAACTCTGCTCAACCTTCCAGGAAAGACAAAGGATGGACTTAATGCTAGAAAGGATATGAACTTTATGGGGATAAGACCAGAGTTGCAACCTAAACAAAACAATAACAACACAGTACTTCCTGCAGCGTGTTACACGTTACAAAAAGATGAAAAGGAAAAGTTTTGTGACACGTTGTATAACTTGAAGGTTCCACAAGGCTATTGTTCTAACTTTTCTAGTTTGGTTAGTCTAAAGGACAAGAAACTTGTGGGGCTCAAGTCACATGACTATCATATGCTGATGCAACAGTTTCTGCCAATTGCAATTCGGTCAGTCATGCCTCAACCGACAAGATATGCTATTATCAGGCTCTATTTTTTTTTCAAATCAATATGCAGCAAAGAGATCAACGTCGAAGAACTAGATAAATTGCAAGCAGATCTTTGTGTCACACTATGCCTGCTTGAGAAATATTTCTCGCCATCATTTTTTGATGTTATGCTTCATTTGACGGTGCACCTTACCAGGGAGGTAAAATTATGTGGCCCAATATGCTTTCGATGGATGCATCCATTTGAAAGGTGTATGAAGGTAATTATGTGCCACATGAGAAAGAAAACTTATCCAGAAGGGTGCATTGCTGAGGAGAACATTGTAGAAGAAACGATTGAGTTTCTCAGCAAATACCAAAAAACATCACAACTATTGGTGTTCCAACTGAAAAGCATAGCGGTGCTGATGGAAGTCCTGGGTCAGCTGGTAGATCAGTTGAAGTCTCTCCAGAGCTCCTATCGAAAGCGCATTTATATGTGTTGCTAAATACGCCTGAAATTG
>JBCNJP010000024.1:5452611-5542441 GCA_039602395.1 Deinandra increscens subsp. villosa | reverse complement strand
AGAATGTGGGATGTGAACCCACTTAAGATTTTGAATTTTGGTTTAAATGAACACATGAGTAGTAGTAATGAAAAATCTCCCCTTAATTATTATATATGTACGTACATATATATATATATATATATATATATATATATATATATAGAATTAGGTTATAATACAAAGTACTTTTGCGTGAGAAGTGTGAGAAGTGGATGATGTGTAAGATTTTAATACATGATATTGTCTTTTTATTATATTTTTGATAAATAAATGACAATCCAAAAATAGAAGAAACCATACATTGGATTTCAAACACCACTAAGCACCATTTATGAAGAATTGTTAAAAGTGCATAGTGTTAGGATATCATTACACTGTGTTTACATTGTGTTATCCTTTAATTCTAATTTTGATAAACATATGACCTTCTAAAATAGAAAAAACAATGTATAGTGTCATATATTTACCAAAAACACAATTAAAAGATAACACCATGCATTAAAATGTAACAAATCATCTACTTCTCACACTTCTCACGCAAAAAGTACTTTGTATTATAGCTCTACCCTATATATATATATATATATATATATATATATATATATATATATATATATATAGGAAAAGGATCAAATAAAAACAAGATGTTATTGCGAAAACACGAAAACAAATATTAAAACCTCTATAACTCCCTCATACGTTAATAATTTTTAAAAAAAGTTGCACCAAAAGTCTTAAAATTATGTCACCTTTAATTCTGGGAAAAAAAAAATTAAACATTTAAAATTTCGTGATTTTTTATTATTGCACATGTGCAATAATACGTATCAATTTTATTACACATGTGCAATATTAACAAAAAGAACGTTAATTTTTTTTAACTTTTTCCAGAATTAAAGATAACAGAATTATAAGATTTACGGTGTAATGTTTTATGAAAAATATTAACGTATGAAAAAGTTATAGAGGTTTTAATATTATTGCACATGTGCAATGATAACTTATTATTGCACATGTGCAATAATAAAAAAATAAAAAAACGTTGAACTTTTTTTTATTTTCTCCAGAATTAAAGATAACAGAATTATAAGATTTATGGTGCAACTTTTTATAAAAAAAATTAAAATATGAAAAAGTTATAAAGGTTTTAATTATTATTGCATATGTGCAGTAATAATAAAAAAATTATTGCACCTGTGCAAAAATAATTTTTTTAAAAAAACTTGATTTTTTTTAGTTTTTTCCAGAACTAAAGATAACATAATTTTAAGAATTTTGGTGCAATTTGTTTAAAAAAATATTAACGTATGAAAAAGTTATAGAGGTTTTAATATTTGTTTTCGTGTTTTCGCAATAAAAGTTGTTTTCACATGAACCTTACCCTATATATATATATATATATATATATATATATATATATATATATATGCACTTCTTTATTTTCCGCCAAACGCAACCAATTAATTTGGATTGTTATCATCGAAACCATAGATAACAATGGCAACCGAAGCTGATCTAAGTGCTCATGGTTCAAACGCCGGATTTCCAACAACTCAAGAGGAATTGACACGGCTCATTTCCCAACGAGTGGAAGCGGCAATAGCATACTGCAACGTGAACGCTGGGCGAGAACATGGACCACAATATCGAAGCTCGGGTGGTCAAACAATTGGTTGTTCCTATAAGACATTCCAAGGATGTCATCCGCGTTCGTTTACTGGTTTAGAGGGACCACTTGATATCGTACGTTGGATTGAGAAGATGGAGTCTGTAATGGCGATTAGTGGTTGTAGTGCCAACCAGAAGGTGATGTATGCTACCTGCTCATTCCACGATGAAGCTCATTAACGTAGATGTTCGGGTTCACAAATAGTTATCACGTATTGTAACTCATAATTTCGGTAACACATAAATTCATACAAAATCATGGATACGCAAGTCTATTTGCATACAAGGTTACATAAAATCATGAAATTTTAAATTGTGAATATTATGTTGGTTTGTTTACTTAATGTTAACTAGTCACCCAACGCTCAGGACTGACTCGTCTTATGGGTGAATGTCCGTGGACCAGTGCACATCTAATAGCTCTACTCGATCTATGAATGCATGTGAGTTTGAAATCGTTAACTGTTCGTGTTCGTGTTTGTTAGGAATTGCCTGGATTTTTCCGGGTGTCACACCCGAGCCCTTAAAACGATAAAATTAGGCGTTAAAACGTAAAATTCAGTAAAAATAAGATATAAAATATAAAAAAAGAATAAGATCAGTAGATAAAAGAGTTGAAACATATTAATCAAGCATATGAAACATATAAAAATATTGTGAAAGTGAAAACTAAAGTATCGGAGAAAATTTGGATAAAAACCACTACCGGAAAGTCGTAAAAACAAGTAATTTGGCAAGAAAATGAGGAAAACTATAAAATGAGTTATATAAAGTTTGTAATAATATTAAGTAAGTTTAATAGCACTTAATGGGCTTTAGAATAAAATTTCATGGGCAAAGATTAATTTCTTTCGCCATATTTAACGAAACTAATCGAATAAGGGCTAAACCGTCATTTTGTCCGAATATTCTAAAAACTCAGAATTTACCCCATTAGTTAAGTATAACCTCATAACTAATCTGATATTGATGGAAACTAGGACCAAGGTACCCGAAACCTTTCGAATAGAAGCACATTCGCACTAAAAAGCAAAGGTGAGTTTCACTAACTAATGCCCTAAATTGAATTGATATATTTTGTTAAATGTTTTGGACTTATTATTTATGAATATGCATTTTGAAATGAATGATTGATTGAGAATATTGTGGGTAAGAAATTAAGCGTGAGTGTCGGCGCACGCTCATAGAAAAGATGAGCTAGGCCTATATTGAATGATGAATTTGGAATTTGGATAATTTAGAACAATGCCTTCTAGATCATCAATGTAGCGTGAGATGTATTGGTAGATCTACTGGGGTTGACCACTCGTACTCACTGATCAGTCACTCTGGTCGCGAAACATGGCGAGAAATACGATTGAATATGGGTCTAGTTTTGATTTAGAGCTTACGATTAATTTGTGCATCGTAAACCTAGCTAGTTTACGAACCAGAAGTATTCTCCATTTGGATTCACTCTATTGATTCATAAATTGAATAAGTGGGATTAAAGGATAAAGTGGAAACCAAACATTTTTGTTAGTGGACTCATCAACCTATTGTTGACATTGTGGTCTTAAACTATTTTTCAGGTAACTAATGGGATGCACGGAGATATGGATTTGGTGGTACGAGGATGACTACGTGACGTGCTATCGAGTCTATATTACGTTTTAGTGGTGGTGAAATGTAATGAGGACCTAAGTATAGGATGATAGACTCATCCTAAATCTTTTGTAAACACTTAGGGGATAATTAGTATATCCCAATTTTGTAATGAAAAGTGTTTTAATATAAATTATGTTTCACTTATTAACACTACTAAAACGATGGGTTAAATAATAAATTACAGCCACGTAAGCCTTCCGCGATAATAAACAAAAAACTGGGGTGTTACAGAAAGTGGTCTCTGAGCCTGAGGTTATAGGGAACCCAAAAATATTTTTATAAATTTTAAACTATAACCTAAGGAAAGAGAAATATGACAAAGGGTAGCACGTGCAACAAAAGTACACCAATCCATATTGCCAGGCATCCTATGGTAAAATTACTTGTTCATTTTTATTTGTTAATTTATGGCTAACTATTTAGTTGATTATATAATGTCAGATATCGCCCTCTCGAAGGACTATTTTCGTTGTAGACAGTGATTCTGAGGACATTCCTCAAAATGCCGTCGCTGGACCGAATCAATCGTCATTTCCAACCTACGATTCGTTTGGAACGAAGGTGGATTCGATATGGGCTTATTCCGGTAACGGATGGCTTAGCGAATCTGACAGCGAGCCAAGCGAAGAGTGGGTAGAACCAGATGGAGTGATGACGAAGAATGTTGAGAGGTGGGTGGTGCCGCCATCTTTACTTGAGTTACCTTCATGGCGCGAGAAGGAGATACCTCTTCAAGTTTATACTCGCCGTCACAAAAGGAGGTTTACTCGGGAAGAGAAGGGAAAGGCTCCAATGAGTGGAGAACCACAACCTCCGGCAGCGGTTCGAAGAAGCGAAAATGATCCTGGCAGCGGAACCGATCCTCGAATCGCAAAGATCAATAAGGAAATCATTGGTTTAAAGATGAAAGTGAATCAAACGATCGGATAGCTGCAACTTATTGAGCAGATTTTCCTTTTGGACAAGGGATCCTTGGACAAGATGCATTATCGAATCAGTGAGCTCGAGGAGAGTGACAGTAGGATGTAGGAGGCAATGGGTCTCTAGTAATTTGTGGTTATTTTTTTGTGATGAATTGGTTTATTTTGAGATTATTTGGATTGTATGTTAAATTTGAATATTTAAATGTGGGATGTGAACCCACTTAAGACATTGAATTTTGGTTTAATCGAACGCATGATTAGTAGTAATGAAAAATATCCCCTTAGTTATTATATATGTACGTATATATATATATATATATATATATATATATATATATATATATATATATATATATATATGCACTTCTTTATTTTCCGCCATATGCAACCAATTAATTTGGATTGTTATCTTCGAAACAATAGATAACAATGGCAACCGAAGCTGATCTAAGTGCTCATGGTTCAAACGCCGGATTTCCAATAACTCAAGAGGAATTGACACAGCTCATTTCCCAACGAGTGGAAGCGGCAACAGCAGGCCGCAACATGAACGTCGGGCGAGTACATGGACCACAAGATCGAAGCACAGGTGGTCAAACAATTATTTGTTCCTATAGGACATTCCAAGGATGTCATCCGCGTTCGTTTACTGGTTTGGAGGGACCACTTGATATCGTACGTTGGATTGAGAAGATGGAGTCTGTAATGGCGATTAGTGGTTGTAGTGCCAATCAGAAGGTGATGTATGCTACCTGCTCGTTCCACGATGAAGCTCTCACGTGGTGGAACGATCAGGTGAAGACACTAGGAGAGGATGTGGCAAACAAATTCTCTTGGGAAGAACTGAAGGAGATGCTAATGCGAGAGTATTGCCCACGGCAGGAAATTCAGAAACTTGAGACTGAATTCTGGAATCATAAGATGATAGACGCTGGGATTAGAGAGTATACTACTCGATTCATGGATTTTGCTAGATTGGTGCCACGTATGGTCACTGCAGAATACGCGCGTATTGAGAGGTACATTTGTTGATTAGTTCCTCAAATCAGGAGCATGGTTACGTCAGCCAACCCTAGCACAATCCAGGACGCAATATCTCTAGCCAAGACGCTGACTGATGACGCAGTGCGAGAAGGAATTCTCGGAAAGAAGGGTGAGTCTTCCAAGACGTCCGACCCAGAGTCCCGATGTAGTAAAAAGAGAAAGTTTAGGAAGCAAAATATGAGCGAGAAGAATACAGAGAAATAAGGAGTCAGGACAAATGTTTGCGGCTACAGTGGACAAGAAAGCTGGGGATGCAAATTAGAAACCGACATGTAAGACGTGCGGAAGGAATCACGGAGGAGTATGCAAGAAATGCACCAGATGTCACCGCTACGGACATCTGCTCCAGGATTGCTATGCTAAGATTCCAACTGAAGAAGATAAGAGCAGCGGAAAATGCTTTAATTGCGGGGAAGTTGGACATCTTAGTAGGGACTACACTAACCCAGAGGCCAGAATAACAAGGGCAAAGTGTCTGAGATGGGTACAGGAGCTGCCAGGGAAGACCCTACTGTTGTTACTGGTACGTTCCTAGTTAACAATCATTATGCTTATGTACTCTTCGACACTAGCGCTGATCTTAGTTTTGTTTCTAAGAAGTTTAGACCCTTGTTAGGAGTTGAGTCTTATAAGTTAAATAAGAGGTACTCGATAGAATTGGCCAATAGAGATCTAACTGAAACCAATGAGGTTCTTCGTAAGTGTAGCATGATATTAGGAGATAGTAGCTTTGACATCGATCTGTTACCTGTAAACCTAGGAAGTTTCGACATCGTTGTCGGAATGGATTGGTTATCAAAGAACGGCGCCGAGATAGTATGTTCTGATAAGTCGATACATATACCACTTCCAGACAACAAGATATTAACAATTCAAGGTGATAAAGGAGGAGTCAAATTTAAGGTCATAAGCGTTATGAAAATGCAGAAGATGTTAAGAAAGAACTATCCTGCATTTTTAGTTAATGTTATGGACACAATGGCTAAAACGCGTAAGTTAGAGGAAATCCCTGTAGTTCAGGAATACCCCAATGTATTTCCATAAGATCTACCTGGACTACCTCCAGCTAGGCAAATAGAATTTAAGATAGACCTTATTCCTAGTTCTGCACCTATAGACAGATCTCCTTATCGTTTTGCACCCTCGGAAATGCAAGAGTTGTCTAATCAACTCCAGGAGCTTTTGGATAAAGGATTCATTTGACCAAGTTATTCACCTTAGGGAGCTCCAGTATTGTTCGTAAAGAAGAAAGATGGTTCGTTTAGAATGTGCATAGATTACAGAGAGTTGAACAAGCTTACCATCAAGAATCGGTACCCATTACCAAGGATTGATGATTTGTTCGACCAATTGCAAGGATCCACGTATTACTCTAAGATTGATTTAAGATCTGGGTATCATCAATTGAGAATCGCAGATGAAGACGTTCCTAAGACCACATTTAGGACACGTTATGGTCATTATGAATTCTTAGTTATGCCATTTGTATTGACAAATGCACCAGCGATATTCATGGATCTTATGAATAGGGTTTTCAAATCTTATTTAGATAAATTTGTGATAGTCTTTATAGTCGATATTCTTATTTACTCACAAACCAAGTAAGACCATGAAACGCATCTGAGATTAGTCTTAGATGTATTAAAGGCAAGAGAAGCTTTATGCAAAATTTTCAAAATGTGACTTTTGGATTCGAGAAGTCCACTTTCTTGGTCTTGTCATAAATGAAAAAGGCATACATGTGGACCCATCCAAAATTGAAGCAGTGAAGAATTGTGAGACGCCAAAATCTCCAACAGAGGTACGCCAATTTTTAGGACTGGCTGGATACTATAGGAGATTTATCGAGAATTTCTCCAGGATAGCTCAACCGTTGACATTACTCACTCAAAAGGATAAGAAATATGAATGGACGCAAAAGAAAGAAGACGCTTTTCAGTTTCTAAAGCAAAGGCTGTGTAGTGCACCCATTTTGTTCCTACAGGAAGGAACATATGGATTTGTAGTTTATTGTGATGCATCTAAACTAGGTCTTGGTTGTGTGCTCATGCAACACGACAAAGTTATAGCCTATGCATCACGACAACTTTAGTGCATTAGAAAAACTACACGACTCATGACTTAGAACTTGGAGCTATAGTATTTGCTCTAAAGATTTGGAGACATTATTTGTATGGCACCAATTGTGTGATTTTCACCGATCATAAAAGTCTTCAACATATATTCAACCAAAAAGAGCTAAATATGAGACAGCGACGCTGGATGGAATTGCTCAACCACTATGATTGTGATATTAAGTATCACCCCGGGAAAGCCAATGTAGTGGCAGATGCACTAAGCAGGAAGGAAATGGCCAAACCATTGCGTGTACATGCTTTAAGATTAACAATACAAACGAATCTATCGGAGAAGATTCGGATCGCTCAACAAGAAGCCTTAAAGGAGCATCACATGAGGAATGAAGGACTTCGAGACTTAGAGTGCGAGTTGGAGCTTAAAGCAGACGGCGTTAGCTACTTTATGAATAGTATATGGGTCCCTAAGTACAAAGTTCTTCATAGCTTAATCCTTGATGAAGCGCATAAGTCGAAATATTCGATTCATCCTGGTGCTACAAAAATTGTAAGGAATATTGCGCTTGGAAGATTTCCAGCTGAATGCCAATTTTGTCTAGTTTCGGCTGAAGTTGAAGCCGAATTCTCACTTCAAGCGGAACTGGCAGTTCAAGCGGAAAGCAACAGTTTTGTCCTTTAGCGAATATTCCGGGTGAACTCGATTATCCACCAGATAATGAGTTCAACCAGACTTTTCTTGAGATGTCTTTTCAGCAAGTCCAATCCTGCAAAAGCTTCTCGTATGCTTCTATATCTGATTCAAGTTGCTCTTCTAAAGTAGTATGTTGCTGCAAACATGAAAGATATTCCAATTGCCGATGTTTACTCTTTTGGTAGTTTGTATTTGACTTTATTGTTTACGGTCTAGATTAGATCGTATGAGATCAATGGCCGTCATTGATCTCATCAGCACCATATATAGCTTAGTTAGCTCATAGTTTACATACCGCAATTATCATATGTTCTTGAACAACTTGTAATAGTGTAGCTTTGAGTTAATGCAAATAGTGCCGAGTATTTGATATTTTGCTGTTACTATCTTTCTGCAAATCAAGCTTTTACATTATACACAAGAACTAAATATCGCTCAAGTAAAGTGAAATATAACATTAATTCCGCAGGGTTATATTTGCAAGTAAAGGGCTTTGTTTTAGTTTAACTCTAACTAATAATGATCCTACAAGTGGTATCAGAGCTTTGGCTCTCACTTTGAAGACTCTCAGTGCTTCAAAGTTGATACTTTACTTGCTTACTTTACAAGCTTTGCTCTTTCTTCTTTCAAAAAGTTTTCAAAATGAGTTATTTTAGTCTAAGTTGTCCAAACGGTTCTTCCAACAAACCGCCAATGTTCACTCCAGATGACTTTGGACCGTCGTATTTGTAAATATTTTACTTAAGGACCTTACTCACCCATGGTTTCATCTGCTGATGATGCAAAAGTCAAAATACCTAAAGCACTAGAAAAATATGTTGAATCTGACTATACTGCTCTCGAATTTGACCATAAGGCATATTGGACTCTACAGGCTGCACTTCCTAACTCCATCTTGAGTGGGTTCAAAGGATATAAAACTGCATTTGACCTGTGGAATGCCTTAAGTGAAATGTATGAAGGAACCAGTGAAGTAAAAGAAAACAAGAAAGATGTCTTAAAACATAAGTATGAAAACTTTACTTTCAAATCTGGTGAAACAATGACAAACCAATACTTAAGATTTGTTTCTTTGCTTGATGAACTCCAAAAGGTAGATGTAAAACTAGACCAGGTAGATGTAAACAGAAAGTTCCTACGTTCCCTGCCTTCTGTGTGGACAGTTTACACAGTGAGCATCAGGGAATGCAAAAACTTGAAAAAGATGAGACTCAGTGAACTTCATGGCATACTCAGTGCCTATGAAATGGAACTAGATCTTAAACAAAGCTCATATTCTGAGTCAACTCAGCTGTTTTCATCTGCCCTGGTAACTACTAATTTTAATAGTCAAAGGTCTTCAAATTCATCATCATATCAGTCACCTATTGCCAGTTTCCCTGAGACACCAAGGTGTCAAGAAAGTTTTTCAAACACGTTTGAAAACTCCCACAATGCTCACGTAGCAACTGACTCATACCAAGGCTTCATACCTGAAGATCTTGAGTGTATAGGTGCTGACAATTTGGAGGAAATGGATATAATGACTCCACTTGCTATGGTATCTGTCAGATCTCAAAGGTTTACAAAAGAACTGGTAGAAGCTACAAGGGAGTAAAAGATGCTCATATAGGCCTTGACAAAAGCAAAGTGAAGTGCTATAACTGTCACCAACTTGGTCTCTTCGCAAGGGAGTGCTCTCAACCAAGAAGAGAAGGACAGAACCAGGGTCATATCCAAGTGAAAAATCAAGGGGGACGCAATTCTAACAACAACAATTCTGGTAACAACTCAGGTCCTCACCCTACTCCACCAAAGCCAACCGGAAGTCAAAACCACCAGAAAGTGATTGCTGCTGTTGCCAATCAAACCTCATGTGTTGAATGAGAAGATTTCGTTGCTGAGTTTGAGCCTATCAACCATGCTTTGATGGCCAAACAAGACCCATCTCAGATCAGGTAAACTCAATTCCTGAGAAAGTTCTAGAAAATCTATGCAGCCCTGCCTGCATAGAACAAGTAGCAAAGTACCGAAATCACAACACTGACTTGATTGATGAAGTTTCAATCCTAACTGAGTTAAAGGAATGTTTTAAGAAAACCGAATCATCATACATTTCAAAAATTGAAATTTTAACCAAAGAGTATGAACAATTAAAATAAACCAACTCAGTGCTTGAAACACAGCTTGATGACTTGCTCTCAAAACTTGAGAAATCAAGAAACGAAACCAAAGATGATAAGGCAGAGGTTGATGTTCTTGAGATCAAGCTAAAAGATGCTTTGTTCACTTGTGACAAATTCCAAGCAGCAAACAGAAAGGCTGAGAAGCTGTGGATGGGAGGGATGTATGGTAAAGCAAGTGTTGGGTATAACAATGTTGAACCACCAATTGAATACTCACCTGTAATCAAACCAATTAAAGCTTTAAAATCAGAATGTAAAGTCAGTCTCACAGTTGATGACATCTCATCACAGTCAAGTTCTGAAACACTGTTGAGTCTAAGAAAACTGAAGTCACTGTTGCAAGCACCTCTGCATCAGCTGACCAATCAAACATTTTGAAACCATCGATTGCTGTTCCTCCACCAACTATTTATGAACCCAAGGATTCAAAAGTTGGAGGGAAATAACCTGAGAAACCAAGGGGAAGTCAAACTCAAAGGTTTGGTCAACTAAATTTCAACTAAGTAACCAAACTTGAGCCTCCCAGAACATTTGAAACCAATATTGTTGAATGCATGTGCTGTGGTGAACAAGGTCACCTAGCTGTTGTATGTCAGTTCCATCTAATGAGTAAAGCTAAACCATTTTTGAAACCAAAACCTGTTTTGCAACCAAAAGCTAATTTTCAAAAAAGGCTCACAAGAAGAATTTCACCTGTGAAAAGCCACACTATGAAGCATTTTGGATTTGAAACCAACAAGGTCTTAATTGGTAATGATAAAAATGGAAGTTTTTTTGTTTTAAGGCAAAATTGTTTTCCGGCTGAAGTTCAAGCGGAACATTTTTCCGCTCGAACTCAAGTTCAACCGAAAAACAAAATTCATCCCAGATCAGCTACTGCTCCTAAGCAGAGACCACATGTACACTTTGCTGATGGGTTTGAGCATTTTGAAGCTCAAGAAAGAAGAAATCCCTCTAGAGGAAAGACCACCTCCAGAGAAAACTTTTCAAGAAGCAAAAAGTCTAACCAACCTGAAATTATTTTTGCTACTAGTTCAAGTGGAAGTTACTGTGTTCCACCTCAGGGGTAAAGTTCAAATAAAAAAACACTTTCCTCGAAGATTTTCAAAATCCCCTGAAAGAACTAAGTTGGTTAACCAAAGAAATGAAAAACCAAAGAAAATAACCAACAAGCAAAGAAAATTTAAGGAGTACAGGGAAAGAAAAATTGCTGAAAGGAAAAACACCAAAGGTGAATGATTTAGTCAAACAAGTACTCAATATGAGAACTTCAGTTTTGACAATGATGATCTGCTTAATGAAGCTCCAGTTTTAAATACTTTAGTACTCAAGGAGTATAAGTATAATGATACTTATGGTAGACCCAAGACCACTCAGGCTTGGGTCCCCTATAGAAATTAATCAATTCTGATGTGTGCAGGTGCAAAATAAAGGCCAAAATAGCCTATGGGTAGTTGACAGTGGATGCACTTGCCACATGACAGGGAATAAGCAAATTCTAGAAAATACAAAAAAGAATCAATGGAGGACCAGTTGCCTTTAGAAGCACAAAAGGCCATATCACAGCACAAGGTGATGTGACAAATGGACTGGTAAAATTTGACAGAGTCAATTTTGTTGATACATTGAATTTCAATTTGCTAAGTGTCTCACAAATGTGTGACAAGAACTTAAATTTAATGTTTAATGAAAAAGAGGCTATAGTCCTCAAACCTGGTGTCAAAATTCCTGATGAACTTATTATGCTTAAGGTACCCAGGAGAGATGGACTGTACATTTTCGATATGACAGTTGCTACACCCACATGTGGCACTGCCTTCTTTGTATCCAAAGCGTTTGTTGATGAAAGTGATATGTGGCATAGGAGGTTAGGTCATGTGAACTACAAGAACATGAACAGAATTGTAAATCTCAGCTTGGTTAAGGGTCTTTCTAACAAGCATTTTGCATGTTCTGAAAACTGTGTGCCATGTCTCAAGGGCAAGCAACACAGAACCTCTTTTAAGCCAAAAGTTGAGTCTTCTATCTCAAAGCCTCTAGAGCTCTTGCACATGGACTTATTTGGTCCAACTAGAGTAATGAGTTTAGGAAAAATGTCATACTGTTTTGTAACAATTGATGATTTTTCCAGATATACTTGGGTTTTCTTTCTTAAAACAAAAGATGAAACTGCTGAATTACTGAAAACTCTTGTAATTAATTTAGAAAATCAATCAAATCTCAAAGTCAAAACAATCAGATGTGACAATGGCACAGAATTCAAAAATCATGTTCTGAATTCATTTTGTGAGGAAAAGGGAATTGTTAGACAATTCAGTGCTCCTAGGACTCCACAGCAAAACGGTGTTGCTGAAAGGAGAAATAGGACATTAATTGAAGCTGCTAGATCTATGTTAGCAGACTCCAAGCTCCCTGTGAGATTTTGGGCAGAAGCAGTGAACACTGCCTGTTATGTCCAAAACAGGATTTTAATTGTCAAGGGCAAAAACAAGACACCTTATGAGCTTTGGAGAAAAAGAAAGCCAAACATTTATTTCTTTAAGCCATTTGGTTGTCCTGTTACAATATTAATAACCAATGAGTTATCGCCCAAATTTGCAGAAAAGGCAGATGAGGGATATTTTGTTGGATACTCAGGTGTCTCAAAAGCATACAGAGTGTACAATAAGAGGACCAAAATTGTTGAGGAAACTATAAATGTCTCTTTTAATGAAAAATCTACCAACAATTTTGAATCTCAACCCACCTGGTTATTTGATATTGACGCACTAACCACTGCTTTCAACATAACTGTTGACAAGCCTGTGAAATCTATAGTGTAGGAAAATAACTTTTATAGGTTTGCTGATGAACATTGGAAGAGCAACACTACTTGAACTGAGAAGGAAAACTTTTTCTCTTCAATAAGCATCAAACCTATCTTACCGGGCAATGACAAGAAACTGACTGAAATAATTCAAATTGAAGAAGAAATTATTCCGGTTGAAGTTCAAGCTGAACAAATTTCTCCGGTTCAAGTTCAACCGGAAAACCAAATTTCAGAAACTGAAGAGAATACTAAATTAGGGTCAAATGAAACTGAAAATTCAAATGATAGCACATCAAATGAGATTAATTTAGAGCATCTGACCTACAATTCAGACACCAATTCTCATGAATCAGTTGGAGTTTCAGATCCTGTGTCACAATTTGAAAATGTTGAGCTTGATCACAGACTTCCTCAGCTCAAGATACCCTCAAATGGAAGAAGCCATGAGTTTCCTATGTTTCTTGATAGAAGAATCAATAGAGATCATCCAACAACGAATATTATTGGAGAAGAGTCAGCACCTGTGCTGACAAGGAGTAGATCTGCTAATGCAAACATTTGTTTGCATGCTGCATTTTTGTCTCAAGAAGTGCCCAAGAAGGTAACAGATGCCTTGGAAGACAACAGTTGGGTCGAGGCAATGCAGGAAGAGTTATTTCAAATTAACAAGCAGAAAGTTTGGGAATTGGTAGATCTGCCTGATGGAGCAGAACCAATTGGCACAAAGTGGGTATTCATAAATAAGAAAGATAACAGGGGAGTTGTTATCAAGAACAAAGCAAGACTGGTAGTGCAAGGCTATGTACAGGAAGAAGGCATTGATTATGATGAAGTGTTTGCACCAGTGGCTAGATTGGTAGCTATCAGAATCTTCTTAGCATATGCTGCCTTCAAAGACTTCCATGTATTTCAGAAGGATGTCAAAAGTGCCTTCCTGTATGGCCTACTGGAACAAGAAGTATATGTCAACCAACCTCCTGGTTTTGAGGACCCTCACCATCCTAACAAGGTGTGCAAGCTCATCAAAGCTTTGTATGGTCTCAAACAAGCACCTAGAACCTGGTATGAAACTCTTTCTAAATATCTTCTAGAGAATGGCTACAAGAGAGGGGCCATTGACAAAACACTTTTTGTTAAAACTGTTGGTAAGGATATGTTGATGTTACAAATCTATGTAGATGATATTATTTTTGGTTCATCTAACACTGTTTTGTGCAAGAAGTTTGAAACTTTGATGCAGTCCAAATTTGAGATGAGCTCCATGGGAGAATTAACATTCTTCTTAGGACTACAAGTGAAGCAAACTGCAGATGGAATCTTTCTAAACCAATCAAAGTACATTCAAGACATGTTAAAGAGATTTGATATGCAAGCCTGCTCAAGTGCAAAAACTCCTATATCCACTTCCCACAAGTTAACAAGTGACTTGAGTGGCAAGCCAGTGGATGTGCACATGTACAGGGCAATGATAGGCTCACTGATGTATCTCACTGCTAGTAGACCTGACATCATGTTCAGTATTTTCTTATGTGCTAGATATCAGTCCTCACCAAAGGAGTCACATATGCTAGCTGTTAAGAGAATCTTCAAGTATCTGAAGGGCCAACTAAAACTGGGTTTGTGGTATCTTCAAGTATCACAGATAGTGATTATGGTGGTTGTGACATTGATAAGAAATCAACATCAGGTGGATGTCAATTCCTGGGTGAAAGACTTGTCTCTTGGCAATGCAAGAAGCAAACTTGTGTTTCCACTTCAACTGCAGAGGCTCAGTATATTGCCGCCTCAAGTTGTTGCAGCCAAGTCCTTTGGATCCAAAATCAAATGCTTGACTATGGGATCATATTCATGGAAACTCCTATTCTTGCAGACAACAACAGTGCCATCTCCATCATCAACAATCCAGTAAAGCACTCCAAAACCGAACACATTGACATAAGGTATCATTTTATTAGAGATTGTGCAGAAAAGAATTTGATCAAATTATTCAAAGTTCATACTGATCATCAATTGGCAGACTTGTTTACAAAAGCTTTTGATGAGGCAAGATTTTTCTATCTCATCACAGCCATTGAGATGATGAATTTTGAATAAAAACTTTTCACAGTTTTCAAATAAAAGAGAGACATGTGCTTAAGAG
This sequence comes from Deinandra increscens subsp. villosa, assembly GCA_039602395.1. Classification (NCBI taxonomy): domain Eukaryota; kingdom Viridiplantae; phylum Streptophyta; class Magnoliopsida; order Asterales; family Asteraceae; genus Deinandra; species Deinandra increscens. The sequence goes on along the minus strand of JBCNJP010000024.1, from coordinate 5,527,297 downwards.
CCCGTCTCTTGATACAAAAAGAAAAAGAAAAAGAAAATTTCTTGTGATAATTTCAGTTCACAGTCAGTAACCTCAGTTACACTATGAAAATTTATCACAAATTTTCAAAAATCATGTGTCTTGATGTTCAGTTTCAAGTTCCGGTTCAACCTGTGAGCAAAACAATTTTTTGAAACTCACCGAGTGAACTTCAACCGGAAAAATGCTTTGTAAATGTCGTGGAAAATGTTTTTGAAAACAATTCTTCCAAGCGGAAAAATCATCCGCTTGAAGTTCAACCGGAAGAAATATGGTTTTTAAAATAAAGGAGAAATGGGTTCCGCTTGAACTTCCGGGTCAACAAAGTCAAAGTCTCATTTAATTACCCGGAAGGCACAATTTATTTACCCATTAAGTTTTTAACTGTTTAAAATCTGAGGTTTCAGTAAATTTACTTTTGGATAAAGACATGCTTTAACCAGTTGTACCGTATAACCCATAAAGCACCTGTCCCATCAGTTACTGAACCGTCTGTTTTAACTCTCTCTCCTCCACGTCATCACCAAAAGGTAAAAAACCCTAATTTACCGTCACTTTTCACATTTCCCTAACCCCATTCAGAAATTACTCCCAAATTTCTCTCAAACCATCTCCGTTCAACCTCCGATAACCGTCAAGCTTTCTCAAATACTGTATCAACAATGGCTCCAAAAGCGAAGGCAAGTGGTAAGAAGCCCGTTACTGACTCCAAGTTTCCCATAGAACATAACTTGGTGGCGTACTTAGAACCACCAAGCAAGACAGATATCTACAACGGCATGATAGACTTCTTAAAACAATCTCATCCTCTTCACGCGCTCACTGTTGAAGCGGAAATTTTTGAAGAAATTCTGGAAGAATTCTGGTCTCATGCTAGAGTTACTGAAGGCGTCAACGGTAGTGACAAGATTGTGTCAAGTGTTCAGGGTACAGAAGTGGAAATTGATGAAGCCAAAGTGCGAATAGTGCAGAAACTAAGGGATGACAGTGGATATGAAGTGGTCGATTCCAAGAAATATCTTCGACTATTCAAGGATATTGGATATGGTGGTACCCTGCAAAGCAAAACTATCAAGAAAGGGCAATTACCATACAAATGGAGGTTCTTGGCTCATACACTATTGGTATGCCTAACTCCAAAGAAGGGTGGATTCGATGAGCTTGCTAGTGAACATGCCTCCGCCTTCTATGCTATGGTAAAGGGTGAAAACTTCAATTTTTATAACCTAATTTTTCAAGCCCTGAAATCAAACATCCACTCTGAATATGTTTATGTGTACCCTAGGTTTTTGACACATATTCTCAAAGAAGAATACCCCCAAATCGCTTGGGTTTGTACAATTCTGCAACCTAAACTTCTAAATGAGAAAACTTTTTCAAACTTAGCTTTAAATAAGTCTGCATTTCTTGGAAGGGACACTGACTATCCCCTACCAATTCCAAGGCAGTTTCCTGACTGCAACCTGCTGACATCCTGCTCCCAAGCTTCCTCTACCTTAAAAACTTTCAAATCCAAAAAGAGGAAAGCCTCCACTAACACTATCACTGCCACCTCCTCATCCACTTCACCACCTGTCATATTCAAAAGACAGAGACAAGTGGTTACTAGGTCTCCTCCACCAAGTACCACCAACCAACCCGAAGCTTCTAACCATGTTCAAGGCAAAAAGCCTAAATGGAAACTGGTTAAATTGGGATTCTCTCTTAGGGATGAACCTTCATTTGAGGGGGAGTCATTAGAAGCAGATGTACAATCCCCATCTGAACACTTTTCACCCCTACATCCCCTATCACGTAGGAGTGACAATGCACCCATTCTCGGTTCAAATGAGGGTGTTATTAACTCACTAACCTCATTACAGGAGAACATACTGATGAACCAGGACACTGTTGCATTGAACCCCCACTCCTCATCGGAGGTGAATGTCAGGAGATCTGAAGAGATTCGTGCAGAAAGGGCTGCTTCTGCCCAAGGATCCCTACTGGATCTTGGTATCAGCAGTAACATCAATAAGACCCAATCTGCGGCAATCTTCTCTGAATCAGCACCTAGAAGTCCTTCATTGGAACCAAGGGTTGCTAAAACAGATGAAGAGAAACCCAGGTGCCAAGAAGCCGTGGGTACCACTACTGATTCAATCTAGGATTGATAGCTTGGTTTTGTTCAAGGATACTGGTAAAAGCCCAGTTGAGGACAGTTATACACTACCCGAATTGACGAAATTGTACCTCTCTCTCTCAGCACAGGTTGATCATTTAAATGCAACTGTTGCTCATTTGGTGAAAGCTGATCCTACTAACACTGAAGCAGGTCCTTCAAACCCTCTCTGAGAAGCTGATGAAGCTGTTATTGCTGATGAAGCTGATACTGTCAAATTGGGGGAGAAGATTCCCTCAAGGCCTGTTATAACTGAAATTGAAGAAGTTCAGAGGATACCGGCTGAAGTTAGAGCCACAATTTGTTCAAAGATTAGTGTTAACCCCTTCAATGTCGAACAAAGTTGGGTGAATATGAAGTGCTATCAATTGATTGCCATTTCTCCTTTTGAGGACCCCAACCTCACTGAGCTTGTACAATCATCCATGCGATTGCTGGTGCTCTCCCTGAGCACATAAACATGATCACAACACTTCTAAAAGATGTTATCATTCCGGCTAAAAGAGCCAGTTATCAAGTGGTAGGAACACATTGCCTCCACCAACAAGGCAGCTGTTGATGCTGAAGAAAGCACTGCAACTGTTGCAGTTGCTACTACAACTGAAGTAGGTGATGAGTATCTGATCGGTGAAGAAGAAGGCACAGAGGTGTTGGAAATTGCTGATAAAGAACCTGAAGTCACCAAACCTCAAGTGGTGACTGAAGGTCCCAACATTGTCCAAGCGGAAGTTCAGGCGGAAGCTCAGCTGGTTGTTCAACCAGAAACCCAAACTGCAACCCAGGTGGAAGTTTATGGCCCTGGAAATTCAATCTTTGGTATTGATGGGTCTAATCAGCTACCTGTGGATCAACCGGAAGAACAAGGAAGCAATGAACCTGAAGACATAGTTGCAACACTGATAGCTTTGAGGAGTACCGAACCTGTTCAAACTGAAATTCCAAGAACCATTCAACAGGTGGTTCAAACTCCTGAAGCTAAAGCTATGCTGAAGATGGTGGAAAATGCAAAAAGGGTAGCAGAAGATGAGAGGCTAGCCCAAGAACTTCAAGAGGAACTGGATCTGTATTCTCAGGTTGAATTGTTTGAAAGGCTGTTGGAAGAAGCAAAGACTAGCTCCTTCAATTGGAGATTGAAGGACTACAATTTGGAAGAAATGAGTGAGGTCGATAGGCAAAGGCTAATCTCTATTGCCTCACAGATGCCTACCAAGCTGATAAGGAATGATGAAAACTACTTCCTGTTGAAGAAAAATAGGGCTCTTGTGGTCAGGGAACTGAAAACAGAAGAAGAGATAGCTTAGTTGAAAGTCAGAGAACTTTGCAACCTAATTGATATAATCTTTTATGAGCTCAAAGGAGACATAGCTGCTGTTAATTCAAATCTTGTGATGCCTGCACCTTCAGAATTCACTTCAGGTACATCATCAAACTTAAATATTAAACCTGAATTTACTGATGATGCAGATATGCCACCTCCACCTCTTTCACATATGACCCAAGCCCATTATCTACAACAGTTTCATCACTTCCACAGTCGTTTGCCCTTATTCCATATAAAGCACCTTCAATTTCTAAGAAGGTTGCAACCAAACTTTCCAACCCAAGATACATAACTGACAATTTCACCCCTATTGTTCCCCTCAAGAAGAAGCCTCCTCCTACCTTGGATTTCTCTGATATTTTCCCACCTTCTCCACCATCAAGCCCTGCACCAGAAGTTATTAAACTACCAACACAAACTTCCCTACCTCCTCTCACCATCAAAGAACCTTCTACCACCATCACCAAATCTACTGAAGTTCAAACTAGCCCTTCTTCATCATCTGACAAAGGCAAAAGACCTATTGTGCAAGAATCAGCAATTGATTCTGATGAAGAAAGGATGATGAGAAAAAGAAAAATGATGCATGCCAAGAGCAAAAGAGATCAAAAGCAGAGAAGAAAAGCTCCACCCAGAAAGAACATGATTGTGGGATGGATAGTAGATGAAGCCACTTTTGATTTCACCTTCAACTTAGCAAATGGCACAACTCAGGTGGTAAATGCTTGCAAGGCCACTACATTCCTTACTTTGCTGTAAATGACTGACATCATTCTAAAGCTTAGAGAAATTCTGAGTCCTTCAAGAGCTGAGCATATGTTAAGGCTTATCATTGAGCCAACTGTGCTGGACTGCGGAATACTCTACAGAAGCAATTTAGATGGTGACTCAGCAGAAGAAGAAGAAGAAGAGCCTGCAAGTGAGATAAAATTTATCATCTGGGAAGAGGAAGAGAAGTCATTTTATGTTCACAGAGCCGATGGCACCTTCACAGTTCATGAGTCTATTTCTGTTCAAGAAGAATGGAGCGAAATGGTCTGGGAATCTTTCAAGTATGTGAAGGTGACGAAAACAGATTCTAAAGAGCTTTCTCAAAACCTGGATGCCAACATCAGAACCACGGACAAGTAGTTTAAGAAGAAGAAGATTTTTGGGTACAAGTCAATTTTTGAAGATAAACATTGGAATTTGACAGCATCAGCTTAGGGGGAGATTGTAAGGAATATTGCGCTTGGAAGATTTCCGGCTAAATGCCAATTTTGTCTAGTTCCGGCTGAAGTTGAAGCGGAATTCTCACTTTAAGTGGAACTGGCAGTTCAAGTGAAAAGAAGCAGTTTTGTCCTTTAGCAAATATTCCGGGTGAACTCGATTATCCACCAGATAATGAGTTCAACCGGACTTTTCCTGAGATGTCTTTTCAGCAAGTCCAATCCTGCAAAAGCTTCTCATATGCTTCTAGATCTGTTTCAAGTCGCTCTCCTAAAGTAGTATGTTGCTGCAAACACGCAAGATATTCCAATTGCCGATGTTTATTCTTTTGGTAGTTTGCACTTGACTTTATTGTTTACGGTCTAGATTAGATCGCATGAGATCAATGGCAGTCATTGATCTCATCAGCACCATATATAGCTTAGTTAGCTCATAGTTTACATACCACGATTAACATCTGTTCTTGAAGAACTTGTAATAGTGTAGCTTTGAATTAATGCATATAGTGCCGAGTATTTGATACTTCGTTGTTACTATCTTTCTGCAAATCAAGCTTTTACATTATACACAAGAACTAAATATCGCTTAAGTAAAGTGAAATATAACTTTAATTCCGCAGGGTTATATTTGTAAGTAAAGGGCTTTGTTTTAGTTTAACTCTAACTAATAATGATCCTACAAAAATGTACAAAGACCTTCGAGATTTCTATTGGTGGCCCAATATGAAAGGTGATATTACGATATACGTAAATAAATGTCTTACCTGCTCCAAGGTAAAGGCAGAGCATAAGAAGCCACCCGGCTTATTGCAACAGTCTGAGATACCAGTTTGGAAATGGGAGAATATCGCAATGGATTTCATAACAAAACTGCCCCGTACGACAGCAGGAAATGACACAGTTTGGGTGATTGTCAACAGATTGACCAAGTCAGCGCATTTCATACCCATGAAAGAGAAAACTGATACTGAAACCATGGCTAACTGTATCTGAAAGAGATCGTAGCTCGTGATGAAGTTCCAGTATCTATTATCTCAAATAGGGACGGTCGATTCACCGCCCGTTTTTGGCAATCATTTCAAGAGAAAATGGGTACTCGTTTAAATATGAGCACGACTTATCATCCCTAGACTGATGGTCAGAGTGAAAGACCGATTCAAACCCTGGAGGATATGTTAAGAGCTTATGCTATTGACTTCGGTGGTAATTGGGATACTCACCTACCCTTGGCAGAGTTTTCTTACAATAACAGTTACCACTCTAGTATCAAAGCAGCACCATTTGAAGCTCTATACGGAAGGAAGTGTAGATCCCCTCTGTGTTGGGATGGAATTGGTGAAAAGCAATTAACAGGCCTGGAAGTTATTCAGGAAACGACCAATCAAATAGTATTGATAAGAGAGAGATTAAAGGCGGCTACCGATAGAAAAAAGAGTTATACGGATAACAGACGACGCCCCTTAGTCTTTAATGTAGGAAATCGTGTCATGTTGAAAGTTTCTCCCAGGAAAGGTACCATTAGATTTGGTAAGAGGGGTAAGTTGAGCCCTCATTACATTGGACCTTTTGAAATAACAGCTCGTATAGGCCCCGTGGCATATAGACTATTACTTCCTCCTGAGTTGGAAGGAGTACACGACGTATTCCACGTGTCCAACTTAAAGAAATGTTTGTCAGACGAAACATTGATCATACCCACAGGAGAAGTTCAAATCGATGATAAACTTAGGTTTAGTGAGGAAATTTGTTGAGGTTTTAGATTGGAAGGTTCAGACGCTTCGACGAAGTCGTATCAAGCTGGTGAAACTTCACTGGAATTCCAAGTATGGTACGGAATTCACATGGGAAAGATTGGATCAAATGGAAAAGAAATATCCCCAGCTCTTTCGTCAAAGGAAGAAAGGTACGTTACATTGAAATTTCGGGACAAAATTTCTTAAACTAGGGGAGACTGTGACATCCGTCACTTTAATTTTAGATTAAGAATGATAAGTTAGGATTTATTTGGACTTATTTAGGATTAATTGTAATTATGCGAATTAACTGAATATTTTAATATTAGATAAAGTCTCGTCACTGTGAACCGACTAACGAAACGAATAAAATATTTCGTTTTGTTTAAATATTGAGTTTAATATAAGTTAGAACTTTTAGAGAAGGTTATACGTTCGGTTAGTGATGAAATAGAGAAAATTACGCGATTATGGAAATGAACCATGTAAAAACGTCACGACGTTTGATCACCGACCAAGTGTGACGAAACTGAAAAATAATTATACGGTTTAGAACGTAATTTAGTTTCATGATTTTTCATAAAATTATTGGAATTTATTGAATTCAGAAAACTACCTGCGAAAAAAGACATACACCGTGTATTAACTAGACGTTTATAAAAATTAAAGGAGAGTATGTGTGTGCATATATATGTGTCGTATATATACATGTATATGTGTAAGTGTGTGAAACAAGTCATAATAATGAGAAGTGAGATAATGTGCATGAGATTTAATAAGTATAGGTTATCATTACATTTAAATTTTTACACAACCTATACATGCAATACATTAACTCAAAAGAAAAAAAATAATCTCCCCCCTCTCTCTATTAATCTCAGCCGAACCCCCCCCCCCCCCTCTCACTCTCATCTCACTAACTCTCTCTCTAAAACACACACACAACTCTCATTTCTCTAAAAGTCTTCTTCCTCTAAACAAGAATCAAAGCTCAAGGTACTAGATTCTCTCATCTAAACCTACCATCATCTCTAAATCCACCATCTAATCCCATGAATTCTTATGAACAACACTTTTATAAATCAAAATCTAACATGGAAAATGGTGGAATGAGATGAATCAAAGCAAGAAAACACAAGATATGTGTGAAACCCTCCCCCCCCCCCCCACACACACACACACACAAAATTTCGTGAGTGTGTGTGAGTGTGTGTTATGCTTAGGGTTAGGGTTTGATCATCTAAAAACCCACATGCATGTACCATCTAAGTCTAAAACAATATTTTTAAGAAAGAGTACATGGAAATTTTTAAGAACAACATGAAGATTATGAATAGAAAATGAAAACTAGTTAACTTGATGACACATACATCATGATTTTATGTGATTTTATGTATATATATATATATATATATATATATATATATATATGTGTTTATGATGATGATTTACTCTAGAAATTTGATAATATTTGATCTTGGTTATATAAAAATGTTATGTATAGATGATATTAGGTTGTGAAACCTTTGGATTTTTAATAAAAATCCGAAATATATATAAATATATATATATATATATATATATATATATATATATACATATGAACTTGGAATAAAAAGGGTAAATAAAACAAGACTTGGTGTTACAATTGTAGTAAACCCGCCTCATGGTCGTCAATGACGCCTACACGGTCGTTAACGATTGTCACTAAGAAAACCCCGTGATTATTTCTCATAGTAATCCCGCGTAAAGACGGTCGGTCACGAGGAAACACGAGCGGTACACATTAAGTATATAATACTTGGAAAAATATGAAGTTAAATATGTAAGAATTATAACAAATAAATAAAAATTATAAAAATAATTATAGAACAGGAAATTTATGACAAAAAGTAAGCAGATCTAGTATTAAAATTTAGAGTAAATGAACCCCTATGAGTGGGTACTAGCCGTGTGCCCGCGCGTTGCGACGGTGATAACGGTTTGTCAGGCCGTTTCAAATCCCCAACTAGATTGATTTGTAGTAGTGGTAAGTTAGGGTTATCGAACCAAGGGAATATGTGGAAATTGACTAGTCGATTAACTAAGTTAACTAAATTTACTGATTACCTAAAATTAACTAAGGTTGCCACTTGGCTGTTTTGGTTGATTGAGTGATTTAACTAACAAATTAACTAACTTTAACCTAAAAACTTAATTGAATTCAAATGAGACGAATCTAACCACTTCTGGATCCTGGTTGGCTACCGATCTAGAGAAACCTAATTCCTTAACCATGACACATAGACATGCCCCCCAATTGCTTCCTTGACCTAATAATCTAGTTTCCTAATGGGCTGATTAGTCCTGCCGCAAGAAAGTGCTAGATCAATAAACAGTGGACCACTAAAACCCTAGATTACTAGTTGATTTTAACAATTCCGCATGTAGGTATTCAACGGTAGCAAGTATTCCGGAATAACTAGTTAAGAAATAGGTTAATCATAGAACGAATCCACCAACCAATCACCAAAAGCGGTTAGTGGTGGATTAGCCGGACATGGCTAATGAAACAAACATGATTTTATTGAAAGATTGCATAAAAGAAAGTTACCGAATGATTGATTGCTCGCAAAAACTCCAAAACAAGGTAAAATTCGCAAGAACCCTAGCTCTGGTCGTCTGAAACAATGAATGAATGACAAAAACTTAAAGAACAAGTTTAAATAGAAAACCCTAATCTAAAACTTCTGCCGACTGAATTCGGGGCGTACCGCCCCAAAGTTGGGGATTCTGGGCATACCGCCCGGATTGCAAATCTTCGGCCGCTCTCTAAACTTTAGGACGTACCGCCCTGACTTCCTCTCTTCTGGGCGTACCGCCCTGATTTGAATCTCAGGAACTCTCTTCAATTTTCTTCTAAGTCTTCACTCGTTCCCGGTTTTTCTCGAACTTTGTACCGACAGCTTCCAGCTTCTCTCGTAACTGCTTCAATTTAACTCATTAAGCATCCGGTACCTCAAAACATAAAACCCGTGAAAATGCAACATAATCCAACCATTATTGTTATTAAATAAGACAATATAAACATAATAATGACGACACATTGGACTAACATCACATCCCCACACTTGACTTTTTCCGTCTCGGAAAAACTGCCATGGAATCATAATCGGGAAGTCAACTCAAAATCATTTAACATTTAATATTCAGCAACCAATTCAATTCCACATTCCAAGATGTATTCATATATACTAATTGCAATCGCCGATATTTCGGTCCGACTAAACCCAACCACTGATCTTTGAGCCCCCAAGGTGTTTACAAAAATTACCAATTATTTGTATCAACTTGCTTATGTGTCCCACATTCAGAAAGTCCTAGCTCAATCTAGTCCCGACTCAAATTCGGTCAAAGCAAAGGGTAATAAAGATGAATTATTTATATTTTCCCCACCCTAGTTAAACCAGATACTCATATATCCCAAGAATGATGGATTTGAATGGATAGTGGATTTGCTTGAGCATTTATTTGACTACTGATGCTTCTATTTTTTTTTTCATTTTCTTTTCTTTTTTCTCTTCTTTTTGTTTTTTTTTTTGTTTTTTTATAGTTGGTTAATTTTAACTATACTTACCAACGGACATCATCAGAGGCATTCTTTCACAAGGTCTTACCCCCGAAATCATACGTGAGTGTTTTGCCCGCGAGATCCGGAACATCATCAGAGGTACTCTTTCACAAGGTCTTACCCCCGAAATCATACATGAGTATTCTGCCCCTTCACTCTAATTCATTAACCAATTAATTACCTAATATGCTCAAAAGATGGAAAGATGGGGCGCCGTTATTTCTCGGATTTGCTTTCGCAAAAAGATCATAACGTGCCAGGTTATTCTGAGGATATATAAGTCTCTAATCTAAAAAGGTCTTTTTCCTCCTAATCATCAGTTTCAATCTTACTCTAACCTCTAAAATGGGAACCCACTAGCAAACCGAATTATTTACATATTTATACAAAAATAAACACAATGGGATAATTAAGCTTTACTAAATCAGCTGGGCCTACCGACACATCACAAATTAGATATATTTTCCATTCTCTCCTTTTCTTACCACTTTTCCCTTTCTTTCTTGATTTTATTCTTGAAAATTGACTCCCAATTGTACTATCATTTTCCATGTACCGCCAATTATCCCAAAACAGATTTGACTCAAATACTTAAAATGACTCAAAAATTGCAAAATCTTTTTGGATTTTTATGTTTTTCAATTTTTTTTTTTCAAAATAACACAACTACCTAAAAATTTAAAAACTGACGTCCTGTCCCCCTCCCCACACTTAAGATCGACATTGCCCTCAATGTGATAGGAACACGCACAACGTATAAACAGACACGAACGATAAAATAAAAATGAAAAAATAAAAATAAAATGCAAAAATAAAAAGAGAATAAATAAATAAATAAAAAGAACAAGTTGGAACACACTCCCCTGAAATCATCGTGAAAAGCTCCTCGGAAGTCGTGCCAACACCCTCTCGCAACAGATCGTGAATTCCAGAAATCGGATGGAAGAAGTAATGTAAGGAATGTCACATCTCAACCATGGTGCTACCAAGAAACAAACACATCATACCACATATATATACAACCAAAATAAAATCACAACCACCCAACCGGTTACCCCGTACAGTACCCCCAGTTACAATATAATATCATATCATACAGACCATGATCTAGCAAAAACAAAATAACCAAAAAGTACAAGGGTCAAAGAAACAAAACCGATCGGCAATGGTAGTGAAGTCAGCATGATCAGCACCTACTCCTCGTCCTCATCATCTCCCGCAGCATCATCACCTGTACCACTCGGACCTGCATCGGGATCACCGCCCCCATCTCCACCAGCATCAGCATCTCCAGCAATAGCATCATCACCTCCCTCAGGCTCCTGAAAGAAATCAGGGATCGGTATACCCTGATGTGACATCATATGATGCATAGCCCTCTCAATCCTCTCGAACCTCACATCCACATAATCCAGCACAGCATCCTGAACCATATCCAACGTAACCTGATCGGCCCTCGGCGGCCTCTCTGGTCTCTGCCTCAGCGGCCTCTCCACCTGATGTAGAATCCTATGCCGCCTCGCGGCCCTAGCAGCCTCGTCTCCCTGTACAATCACACCCCTAACGGCCTCCCACTGCGGGGGATCAGTCATAGTCACCATAGAAGCCAGCCGCATGTCACCTAACTCGTACGGAGACGTCTCAGCCCCAATCGTCAAATGGGTCTCCAAATACCTACCCGGCTCAAATACACCTAAACGCCTCGCCAACCTAGTAACATAAGGCCCCATGCTCAGATGGACGCCCTTTCCCGACGTCCTCCTCCTCGCAAACGATGAAATCAAAACCCCAGCAATGTTAAGGTCATGGCCCTCAACGATCGATCGCAGCACCGCTAAATCTAGCTTCGTGACTTTCTCGATGCCAGAACGACGACCGAGAAGAGTACACGCAACTATCCTGTGAATATACCTGATCACCGGGTCCCTAATCTGCGACTCAACCACACTATACAAATACGGGACCGATCCAATCGCATCCCAGAATGCTGTAAGCTGTAAATCAGTAACCCCCTGGGGGTGTGGTCGGCTAAAAAGCCCCCTCGGCAGCTCTGCAAACGCCGGTGCCTCAACCTCCTCCTGGGTGTACAATCCCGATGCGACCGCAAACTCCGGAATACTCATGTGATGATTCTGACGGCCCAAAGCAAATGATAACGCGTTCCCATCTCCAAATTTCCCCGGACCCACCTGAAAAGTCGCCAAAAACTCAACAGTAAGCTCCATATACTGATGGTCAGTCGGAGTCAACGCCCTCCGCCAGCGGTCAGTCACTAGCCCTCTAATCCGCTCCAGCTGCCCAAGCTGAGCCAACAGTCCCCAGTCGATCGTGCGATGATGCAACAACGGCATCTCAATGAACCTCCTAATCTGCCTGTCCTCGTGCGAGTCACGCTCGAACCTCAGCAGCGAGTGGTGTGCGTGGTTCCTCCTCGCGACGGGCGGCGGCAGCACATCAGCCTCAGGTAGAATCTCCGGCCCCCAATAGCTGATAATCCTCCGTCTAAATGGGGGAACCGGTATAGCAGCATCCGGCTCTCCACGTCGCCTCCTCTTGGGACCGCGTGTCCCAGAACTAGACCCTTGCCGGTCCGACATCCTGAAATCAACAAGTTAGCACAAAATAACAATAATCATGTAAAACCGGGCCTTCCTGCAATTGATTGTCACATTCACCAACTATTTTTGGTTTTTTCGATTTTTTAATTTTTTTGGTTTTTTCAAAAATTTTATAAAGAAAAACAAAATTAAACAAAAAGAAAACAAAATTTAAAACTAAAAATCAAAAACGACAAAAATTGGGATTTTTGAAAAAGTTGAAAAATTCTGTGAAAATCCATTCCGGGCGTACCGCCCAGAAGTGATGCATGCGGGGCGGTACGCCGCCCAAATTGCATTCGGAAACCCTAATTTCAAAATTGGGCGTACCGCCTCCAATGTTGGCGAGATAGGCGGTACGCCGCCCAATTCTGTTCGCAAAAAAAAACGTAATCGGTCATAACTGATCAATCCAATGCAATCGCACACTCCGACAACCTCATAATCTCACCAACAATTCGATTCAATATCGGTTAATCAAACGAAACGGAAAGCAAACTAACCTAAAAATCAACCAACGCTGTACATACTAAAATTAAACAACAAGAGTGAGAACCGAAACCTGGAAAGAGCTCGGTATTGGTCTGTAACTGACTAAATCGCGCGGCGGTGGTGGTGGCGACTGATGCGGTTAGAAGGTCGGTCGGCTGAGACTGTGGTGGTGGTTGATATGCGGGTTCAAGTAATGGTGGTGGGTGTGGTGTTGTTGGGCGTCGATGGTGGTCTCGGTGGTGGTGAGGATCGACGGCGGTAGTGGGCCTCGGCGGTGGTAGTGGTTGGTAGCGGTCGGGAGAGAAGGGACAAGTGGTGGCGGTGGGTTGTGAAAAACCGACCCGCCTGAACTGATTTATATTTTTTTTTCTCTGTTTAAATTCCGGGCGTACCGCCCCATTTAACTAAGCGGTGGGCGTACCGCCCGGTTTTTGAACTTCGCAAAATTTTAGAAAAAATTCGGGCGTACCGCCCCAAATAAGGTCATCTTGGGCGTACCGCCCCTGCCCTTTTTTGGCAGAAAGTTTTGAAAATTTGGTGCCTGAAAAATTTTCTATCTCTGGAAAAATCACCACTTTTGCACCACCAAGCATGTGTACTGCAAAATTTTCATTAAAACTTACCTGGAACGCAGTAATCAGCACAATTTCAATCCCAAGCTTTCCGATTTCCTGAAAACACTCAAAAACGTAAAATCTAACAAAACTACGAAAACACACCAAAAATGAAAATTAAGTCAAACCCCTGGGTTGCCTCCCAGTTAGCGCTAAGTTTTTAAGGTCTTCAGCCAGACCGTACTTCCCTTTCACGTTTCAGGGCTTTCAGATGCGGGCGCCAAAAAGTAATCATCTTTGTCGACTTGCCCGTGAATGTCTGCCGAGTCCAAATACGGCTTCAACCTATGCCCATTAACTACCTGCTTCAGGTGGTCATCCAGGTCTTCAATCTCGAAATTACCATACCCCCCCCACACTTGTGATGAGGAATGGCCCCGTCCATTTGCTTTTCAACTTACCTGGAAACAATTTCAACCGTGAGTTAAATAACCAAACCTTTTGACCTACCTGGAAATCCATCTTCTTCAATCGTGCATCATGCACTTTCTTCATCTTATTCTTGTAGGCATCGGCACTCTCGTACGCCTCATCGCGTAACTCTTCCAATTCTCCCAGCTGGAGCTTCCTTTCTCTACCTGCAGCATCATAATCCAAGTTAACTTCTTTCACAGCCCATAATGCTCTGTGAGCTAACTCAACAGGTAAATGACATCCCTTCCCATAGACCAACCGATAGGGAGTGGTTCCAATAGGCGTTTTAAAAGCAGTGCGATACGCCCGCAAGGCGTCATTCAATTTGGAAGACCAATCCTTGCGGTCGATTCGCACAGTTTTCTATAAAATCTCTTTGATTTGCCGATTGGAAACCTCCACTTGACCGCTTGTTTGCGGATGATATGGGGTTGCAATTCGGTGGTCTATGCCATACTTCTTGAGTAGTTTGCCAAATCGAAAGTTCTTGAAATGGGACCCCCCATCACTTATGATCACACGAGGGATTCCAAATCGAGAGAAGATGTTTTGTTGGACAAATTTGCAAACTACACTATGGTCATTGGTCTTAGTAGCTATGGCTTCTATCCATTTGGACACATAATCTACCGCTACTAGAATGTAAAGAAAACCATTCGAGTTAGGGAAAGGGCCCATAAAATCTATGCCCCAAACATCAAAAATCTCTACAACCAAAATGGGTTGCAAAGGCATCTCATCACGCTTTGTGATGCTTCCCATCTGCTGACATCTCGTGCAATGCTTCACGAACTCAAACGCATCCTTGAAGAGAGTGGGCCAAAACAACCCGGATGAAAGAACCCGGTGACCCGTCTTGTGTCCACTAAAGTGACCTCCACACGCCGATGCGTGAACCAACTCTAGCACTGCTTGTACCTCCGACTCTGGTATGCACCTCCGGATCACTTGATCCGGTCCTACCTTGAACAAATCCGGTTCGTCCCATATGTACTTCTGTGCTTGAGACTTCAAATGTATCTTCTTTCTCCTGGGCCAATGTTCCGGAATTGTACCTGCAGCCAAATAATTGACAATGTTAGCATACCAAGGTAAATTAGAAACACTTAACAATTGTTCATCCGGAAACTGCTCATTGATGCTCCATTCGTCTTCTTCTCCTTCAATGTGGGGCAATCGGGACAAATGGTCCGCCACCACATTCTCACTACCCTTCTTGTCTCTAATCTCCAAGTTAAACTCCTGCAACAAAAGGATCCACCGAATGAGCCTCGGCTTGGCATCCTTCTTCTCCATCAAGTACCGGACCGCACTGTGGTCCGAATACACAATCACCTTGCTTCCCCAGATATATGACCTGAACTTATCAAGAGCAAACACAACTGCAAGTAATTCTTTTTCAGTGGTAGTATAATTCAATTGAGCCCCATCTAAAGTCTTACTTGCATAATAGATCACAACCGGTTTTTTATCTACCCTTTGATCCAAAACTGCCCCAACAGCAAAATCTGAGGCATCACACATAATCTCAAAAGGTATGGACCAATCGGGTGCTTGCAAAACTGGTGCCTCAATTAATTTGTTTTTCAAAGTGTTAAAAGAATTTAGACACTCATCATTAAAATCAAAAATTTCATCTTTTAACAACAGTTTGCAAAGAGGTTTAGTAATTTTGCTAAAATCTTTAATGAACCTCCTATAAAACCCGGCATGACCTAAAAATGCTCTAATACCCTTAACATTCGTGGGAGGAGGCAAAGTTGAAATCACTTTAATTTTTGCCCTATCCACCTCAATCCCACGACTCGATACCACGTGTCCCAACACGATCCCCTCTTGAACCATAAAATAGCTCTTCTCCCAACTTAACACCAAATTGGTTTCTATGCAACGCTCTAAGACTCGTGTTAATTGGTTCAAACAAGACTCAAACGATGTACCAAAAATTGAGAAATCGTCCATGAAAATTTCAAGTGAATCCCCGATCATATCAGAAAAAATAGCCATCATACATCTTTGAAAAGTGGCCGGGGCATTACACAAACCGAATGGCATCCTTCGGAACGCAAAGGTGCCATAAGGACAAGTAAAAGTGGTCTTTTGTTGGTCATCGGGGTGAATAGCAATTTGGTTGTACCCCGAATAACCGTCTAGAAAACAGTAAAACTTTTGACCGGACAACTTCTCAATTATTTGGTCAATGAAAGGTAGAGGAAAATGGTCTTTGGAAGTTGCGGAATTCAACTTCCTATAATCAATGCAAATTCGCCACCCGGTTACCGGTCGGGTGGCTATTTCCTCACCTTTCTCGTTCCTAACAATCTGAATTCCTGCTTTCTTAGGAACGGTTTGAGTTGGACTTACCCATGAACTATCGGAGATAGGATAGATAATACCTGCATCCAGCCATTTGAGTACCCCCTTCTTGACTACCTCCCGCATATTCGGGTTAAGCCTCCGTTGCGCATCTCTCGCGGGCTTTGCTCCTTCCTCGGTAATGATCTTGTGCATGACTATGGATGGACTAATTCCCTTCAAATCTGCAATGGTCCATCCAATAGCCGCCCGATGCTTCACTAACACCTTCATCAACTCCTCTTCTTGCTCCTTAGTTAGACCTGCAGAAACAATAACCGGAAGAGTGTTATTCTCACCAACAAAATTATACTTCAAATGTTTAGGAAGTTCTTTAAGTTCAAGTGAAGGTGGTGATTCGAGTGAAGGCTTCAATTGTGAGTCGATATGTTCCGGTAAGCTCTCCACTTGAATAGACCATGGTGGTCTTTGGTCTCTCACAGCCATCAACTCTTGGCTCTCATCCTCTGCTTCCATCTCCTTGACCATATCAGCATAGCCCCTGCCAAACAAAGCAAATTCCTCGGGGGTCCCATCCTCCTCATTAAAAGGGAAAAATGGAGGTGTAAGACCTTCAACGATTTCAGCCCGAAAGCATTCATCATCTTCCCGAGGGTTAGTCACATTGCCAAAAACACTTAACCGCATTTTGCGGTTCCCAAAAGTCATGTCCACGGTCCCCGACCTACAATCAATTTGTGAGTGCCTAGTAGCTAGAAAAGGTCGACCCAAAATTACCGTGGGCTGAGCAGTTTTTTCAACTGACACATAATCAAGAACCAAGAAATCTACCGGATAGAAAAATTCATTGACTTTAACTATAACATCCGATAGAATTCCCCGGGGCAGCTTAGGGGTCAAATCAGCCAAAATCACCGTAGTGTCGGCTTTCTTTAAGGGTCCAAAGTCGTACTGATCGTACAAGCTCCCCGGTAAAATACTCACACTTGCTCCAAGATCCAAAAGGGCACGGGTCATCTGAAAGTCACCAACTTGAATTGAAATAATTGGTGCCCCCGGATCTTGGAGTTTCTTTGGCAAAATGCCTGAAATTATGGCACTCACATCTGCATTTGCGTCAAGCTGTTTTGGAATCTTGTAATTCCGTTTTTGAGTGCACATGTCTTTCAAGTACTTTGCGTAAGCCGGAATTTGCTTAATTGCATCTAAAAGGGGAAGATTAATTTTAACTTGTTTGAAAACATCCCACATCTCATCTTGTTGTGGGCCCCGTTTAGATGTTTTCTGATTAGGTTCAATTAAAGCTTTTGGAAAAGGTACCGACTTTTTCTGTTCAACCACTTCGTTCTCTATCACCCTATTACCAGTTTCATTAAAGGTTACCTTTTTTGGTGTCCTAGGGTTACTAGACTCGGTTGCAACTGACTTTGGGTTAGTTTGGTCGGTTTCCGGCTCACTTTCATCATCACTTACCCAATCCTCCACCACCCCATCAACTTGTGGTGGAGGTGCCCCTACCTTATTATCCACGGACTTACCTGAGCGTAAAGTGGTGATCTTGTTGATTGGCACGTGTCGCGTGTTCTTGGAACTAGAAGACTGACCTTGCTGATGTTGTGGGTTTATGGTGGTGTCACTAGGTAGCTTTCCTGGATCTCGCCTTGATGACTCAGCAGCCAACTGCCCCAACTGTTTCTGAAATGCTCCCATTGTCTTGTCTTGGAGCTCAAACCTCCGATCAAATCCCTGAACTTTGTCGGTCAACTGTCTGTGGCTGGCGGCTAACTGTCTTTGCTCATCGACTATCTGCTTTTGACCATCTGCGAGTGAATTCATTTTCTCCATTAAGGCGGCAAATTGCGCTTGCATCCCATCTTCCGGTGTCGGTTGAGCTTGTTGGTAGCTTCCTTGGGGAGGATTTCCACCTTGAGTGTAGGTGTTCCGTTGATAGCCCCCTTGCTTGTAACCGGATGCTCGGCCTTGATATTGTGTTGAAGCTCCACCCTGCACATTAGAAGTTTGAAAGTTAGGATTTAACTGATTATTAGCATTGCCATACCTGAAATTTGGGTGGTTTCGAAGGTTGGGATGGTAAGTGTTGGAATTCATCGCTCCCTGGACATAATTGACATCTTCGCTTTGCTGAACCATGGTGGAACATGCATCCACCGAGTGGCCTAATTCGCCACAACCCGTGCACACCGGAATTTGTGCACTAGCCTTCACCTCATCTGGTGCACCCCCCAACTTCATTTGGGCCACCTGCTTCTCCAACAGAAGCGTTTGCTGACGAAGCTTCTCAATGCGTTCCTCTGCCTCATAATCAACTGATTTGACCGCTGCGGATCGCGATCTTCTCCCATTCTGAGCAAGCCTTTTTGATGTGGCACTCAACCTCTCCATGTGCCCCCAATCTATCTCTTCCGTATTGGTTAGGAATGTCCCATTGCTGATGGAGTTCAGATCTCTGATGTCTTCTGGGAGGAGACCATCATAAAATGCCTTGATGAGATCCCAAGTGTCGATTCGATGATGTGGGCACTTGCGCAACAAGTCTTTGAACCGAGTGAATGCCTCATGGAATGGTTCCCCGGTGTGTTGCTGGAAGGACCGGATCTCTTCTTTCACCTCACTGGTTTTGCTCATCGGGAAGTATTCCTCGAGGAATACCTCTTGCATTTGCACCCAAGTATAGATGCTACTGGGAGTTAGACTCTCGAACCATCTCCTTGCTCGATCTTTGAGGGTATACGGGAAGAGCATTAGCTTGACCTCGTCCTGTGTGAACCCCGTTGCTCCAATAGGTATGCATGTGGACTCGAAGCTATGAATGTGATGATATGGTTCTTCGGTTCTTTTCCCGTAGAATTCTGGTAGATGACTCAAGTATTGAGGTCGAACCTCAAAAGCTCGTCTGTTTGCTCCGATTGGTGTGACTACCGCAGATGCACTCGGTACAACGATTGGCTTAAAGTGACTAGCCACTCCCTGAACTGGCGGATTTTCTACCAATCGTGGGACTCCTCCTTCCATTTGAAGACGAGCTCCCCCATGGTTGAATTGTGGAACTCCTCTTGGGGGGAAGCTCTTCTTCCGTGTGGGGCAACATTAGCCTGTGGAGCTCGTGCTCTGTTCCTTGGAATGTCAACTGGTGGTTCCTCTCTATACCCATATCCATCTTCATCTTCATTTGGGTCATACCAATCATGCCCCCACTGCTCCTCATACACGGGATTTTGTCGAAAGTGGTTTTGTGGTGGGGGAGGCTGTTGAGGTGGGGCTCGGCGGAATAAGGGTTGTTGTTGTTGGCGAGGTGGACTTGGTTGTCTGGCCTGGTAGTGGTAACCGTCCTCCTCATGGTATGAAGATTTAGGGGAAAGGGATGGTAAAGAATTGTGCCCGTGCACCCAAAATGGTGGAATATGACCCGGAGGAATATTTTGTGGCATGGCAGGGTTTTCTGGTTCATTCTGGCCTTGGTTCTGTGGTTGGTTGGGATTTTGATTGAGGTTCTCATTTGGGTTTGGGTTTTGGTTGGAATTTGGGTTCTGATTTTGGTTTTGGTTCTGGTTTTGTGGTTGGTTGGGATTTGGATTCTGGCCCTCCATTTCTCTTCTGTTTCTCTGTTCTGCTCGGTTCTGCCGAGCTGTCCTCTCAATCTCCGGATTGTAAATCAGCGGGGATGTCTTGCGGGAATGCCGCGTATGCATGCACAATCACCTAAAACCTGCAAAATCGATCACAAACAAGCAAACCAATTACGCAACACTGTTCCAGGGGTGTAAATAATGCAATAGAACAGAAAAAATCAAAACTTGGATGGTCAAAAAAATGAAAAACTTTCTGTGAAAAACAG
The DNA here is from genome assembly GCA_039602395.1 of Deinandra increscens subsp. villosa. NCBI lineage: Eukaryota > Viridiplantae > Streptophyta > Magnoliopsida > Asterales > Asteraceae > Deinandra > Deinandra increscens. The sequence continues at coordinate 5,506,960 of JBCNJP010000024.1, read as the reverse complement.
CTCAAGGCGTACCGCCCCGGATTGTTGATTCCCAAGCGTACCGCCCAAAACTGAAATTCGGCAAAAATTAAAATTTTTTTTTTATTTTTTTTTTTATTTTTTTTTTATTTTTTTTTTATTTTTTTTGGTTTTTTTTTTTTTTTTTTAGTTGCAGAAAGTAATTAATTGGATAAAAACACTATTTTTGGGTTTTTTTGAATTTTTTGAAAAATGAAACAAAAATTGCAAATTAAACAGAAATCAACAAATCAAAAAGCGCACTAATTCCCCGGCAACGGCGCCAATTTGATAACGGTTTGTCAGGCCGTTTCAAATCCCCAACTAGATTGATTTGTAGTAGTGGTAAGTTAGGGTTATCGAACCAAGGGAATATGTGGAAATTGACTAGTCGATTAACTAAGTTAACTAAATTTACTGATTACCTAAAATTAACTAAGGTTGCCACTTGGCTGTTTTGGTTGATTGAGTGATTTAACTAACAAATTAACTAACTTTAACCTAAAAACTTAATTGAATTCAAATGAGACGAATCTAACCACTTCTGGATCCTGGTTGGCTACCGATCTAGAGAAACCTAATTCCTTAACCGTGACACATAGACATGCCCCCCAATTGCTTCCTTGACCTAATAATCTAGTTTCCTAATGGGCTGATTAGTCCTGCCGCAAGAAAGTGCTAGATCAATAAACAGTGGACCACTAAAACCCTAGATTACTAGTTGATTTTAACAATTCCGCATGTAGGTATTCAACGGTAGCAAGTATTCCGGAATAACTAGTTAAGAAATAGGTTAATCATAGAACGAATCCACCAACCAATCACCAAAAGCGGTTAGTGGTGGATTAGCTGGACATGGCTAATGAAACAAACATGATTTTATTGAAAGATTGCATAAAAGAAAGTTACCGAATGATTGATTGCTCGCAAAAACTCCAAAACAAGGTAAAATTCGCAAGAACCCTAGCTCTGGTCGTCTGAAACAATGAATGAATGACAAAAACTTAAAGAACAAGTTTAAATAGAAAACCCTAATCTAAAACTTCTGCCGACTGAATTGGGGCGTACCGCCCCAAAGTTGGGGATTCTGGGCGTACCGCCCGGATTACAAATCTTCGGCCGCTCTCTAAACGTTAGGGCGTACCGCCCTGACTTCCTCTCTTCTGGGCGTACCGCCCTGATTTGAATCTCAGGAACTTTCTTCAATTTTCTTCTAAGTCTTCACTCGTTCCCGGTTTTTCTCGAACTTTGTACCGACAGCTTCCAGCTTCTCTCGTAACTGCTTCAATTTAACTCATTAAGCATCCGGTACCTCAAAACATAAAACCCGTGAAAATGCAACATAATCCAACCATTATTGTTATTAAATAAGACAATATAAACATAATAATGACGACACATTGGACTAACATCAGACGGTGACAGTTTTAGCGTGTTATTTGTCTTATGTTCGCAGGTTATGGTGGCGCGACAATTTACAACGCGATATTTGTTTCTGTTAATGCGATGAGGCGCGACGACAATTTATAATGTGGCCTTGCGTGTTAGGCAACGACTGCGACAATCAACCAACGCGGTACTTGTTTTTTATCAGTTTATCAATATTATGGTGATATATTGCATTGTACGTTTGTTACTTCGCTTAGTATCAAGGGTTTCTACAACCGACATTATGACGAAGGTAATGTACCCCATGCGTCAAGGAGGTAATGTATCCTGAGCGAGAGTGGGTTACATAAAAGTAAAAATCACAAAAGCAATTAATATGTATATTTGTATATAAAAAGATACTAAATCTTAAACCAATCTTTACGAAGAAGATAGTAAATTTAATCTTTCGATAAACAAATCATGTCATTAAACATGACAATAGAAGGTTGGAGTTATGGATTTTGTGCTCACCAACCACTATTGCCACATGAAATATAGGATTGCATGTTACAAATCACATTCAAATGAATTTACATTTTATATAATTGACATCTCATGTTCCAGATTACAATTTTGTTTGTCGTGGAAGGAAAATAATAATTGACATATTCTAACCTTTTCTAGTTCAATTTTCACCATTATATTTTCTTAGAATATATGAAACGTAATCTAATCTATATGATTATTATCATTTAAAAATCACTCCAGAAAATCAATCACTAAATTATAATCTGTATTGTATAGTCCTGAACATAAGAAATAAAGGGTATTAATAAGATAGAGGATAATTTCGACGAGTCATTAGTTAAATTGCATTAGTACAAAGACAACTATTTACTAAGAGATAGGCAATAGCAAACCCAATAAAAACAATGTATTGATACTATTACCATGACTTTGTTAATGACAAACAACCGAAAGCACTAAAGGTGAGTAATAGGAATTAAAATGTTGAATGACAGTCAAATCATCGTAGGGATTAATAATCATAACTTGAAAACTATATTTTCAAGTTTTTTACAATTCATTTGTGTTTCCCCACGGGTCATACCCACATTGATTACAAGCAAATATTATGTGCCACACGTTAAACATGTCTAGGAACCTCAACTGATGAACAACTAACGTATAGATCAATGCCGAGGTTATATTCAGTTGAAAAAGGAATGCATTAACTTTATACATCAAAATCCATAACCTAAATCTAGAATCGGAAAGGGTTTTGTAGGCCATCATTTTAAACCAGTTCTTTTAGTAAAAGTCGGCCGGCCTTTGATCAACGCAAACAATTAATTAACACGATAATTGTTTAGATACTATAGCAATCCTCTCGGTTTTGAACTAACTGGGCGAATCTTAACGGTACCTATTTTAAATAGTTTAGCAATCCTCTCGGTTTTGAACTAACTGGGCGAATCTTAACGTATGAATCCACGGTGTTGGAAATCAATATGATATTAAATAACAGCTAGTACAGATTGGACCACCAACTCATTCTGTATGAATCCAAAATTAGGTAGCAAAAGACTAATAGTTTTTCATAAAAAGTAGTTTCAAGAAGAAAAACCGACTTTGAAATATGTTACCCAACAGAACCAGTTTGGAAAAGGAAAAAAAAAACAGTTGTACACCTCCAACTATTTGGGCCACATACTTGACCTCCTGGCACATATCGATTTTGTCCTTTTTAATAACCTGATCATAAATATAACCTAATCATAAACATAAGCATGGTAGCATCCATACTTCCATCGTTGACCAGATCATCAAAAAACTTCCTTAGATGAAAAATTACCCAACGGGTCATAACATAATTCCAAAAAAGTAAAAAGCCAACGTCTCGCATAATGTTGTAAGTTGTATATAGAATGTATGTGAAGCCTATTTTGCAGCTGCTTGCATCTGAGCTCATGCAGCTCTACCTGCACCTGTAACACCAAAATTTCCACAAACAATTTTTTGAATACAACCATTTAGGAGGGGTTGTGTGTGTTAAAATTGAGCAATTAGATTTCATTCAAAAGGAAATCAGTGAATTCAAGGCGAATACTAAAAACGTAACAGAGAACTTGAACAGAATTATGCACAGCTAAAGGGCCAGTTCGACCTAATTTACTTGGAACAACACAAAAGCAAAAAAAGAAAATATAGATCGTTTAGAAACGTACCTTAAGCTTTTGGGGATCGAGAATTACGTGTAGACTAACTTTAATGAACTCAAAAGAAGAAATTGTCAAGATGCTAATAACCATTTCATGGTTTCCTGTTCATTGTTATTAGATGGATCATGACTTAATAATGCAATTTTGGCCAGTTTTTGGTGTATTCGAGTAAACCAATGTTGAAAACAAATTTACCCAAAACAAAAATAACATAAAAAGCTGAACAAGCAATTACACTCTTGGTGTCAAAAACTATAAACCAGGTAGATTTTGGAGATCTAACACTAAGACTTGCATATCACGACTAGTCAACCACCATGCAACTACTGCTCTTAATATAGGGACTTCCATCTAACATGCAAATAATTATAATCCATCAATCAATGAGCATGAGCTGTAATTACAAAAATTTTAAAGTGGATTGCACCATAATTGCTTTATACCAAAATGCATGTCAACCTAATAAATCATGAATAATGAAAATGCAGACGTAAATTGTTTTAGGTTCTAATTAAAAAACCTGACCAGTCCGTTTATAGATCTGACCCATTTATAAATCAGACCATTTATAAAATCTGACCTGTCTGCAGAGCTGACTGTTTCAAATTCATTTGAACTTCTGAATTTTATAGTGATATTTTAAGTGTTAATGATGTTTAAATTAAAAAAAAACAATTATTAATTCACCACTTAACACATACAACTCTTCATATCCATACAAAAGTTATGGAAGGAATTCAGGAAATTACCCTTAATTTGAAGAACCATGGTGTAGGAAACTTGATAAGAGGCAAGTTGTTCAATTTGAAACGGCAGTCTTTGTGCATACATTGACCCAATTCTTGTTAAAGCTACTGAAAAGTAAGAAGATTTAAATGAGATTAAGGTCTTATAAGCATACAAGAAAACTGAAAAAAGCACATGTAAGTATGCATTTTCTTTGTTCTATTAAGTGCTACGCTTGAATCAAGAAATAGATGCATATGAAAATTTTCAGTTTAAAAGAAGCGAAAATGTGCTTTAAAACGATAAATAGGGAAGATAACCCATTTGACATCCAAAGTCCAAGTCTAGATCCTTCATTTTGCAAGACTGGTTACATAAACTCATTTAAATACAAAAATGTTCAATAAAATCACCGTGTGTAGTTTACCTTGCTGCATAGAAAAGAATAACGTTACTTCTTTGTAACGCATCCCAGACCAGGGACTTTGTTTAGATCAACGAATACTATCAAATACATAAGATTAAGATGAATCAAATAAGTGGTAGAAAAAATCATATTTGAGAACCATGACGGCTGCTGCAACACTTCATGTATCTAGAGAGAGAGATTCTCGTGACTGTAAAGCAAACCACGGATATCAAATTAAAATCTCAAGTGCAGGTGTGAAATTTAAATGGATGAGGATAAGAAAACCTACTGTTTCCCAATTCGAAGATGAAACGGAATCGAAGAAAACTCTTAAAAGGGAGATTCTCTGATTGAAGATGAAAAACCAGTTAGAACAAATAACCTGCAGAAAAAGGAACCGTATGAGCAATGTGTTCTTCCAACAAAATTAAAACAAACCTGAGTAGTGTGTTATTCCAATTTGGTGTAGAATACAGTGGTTAGATGTAGAGACCGGTGGTGTCGCCGACACCGGATGTAGGAGGCCGCTCGAGAGAGGGAAGACGGAGAGGGTTTCTCGAGAGATTGGAGGCTGTAGATCAAATCTGAGGGTGCGAAGAAGAAATGGTGTGGCTTCACCATCGGATTCCCTCTTGAGCCGTCGTCTACAGAAATGGTGCGGAGAAGAAATAAATGGGGAGAGTGGGAGTGATTTTCTTTCCCATAAACCCTAATTTGTACTCTTTCCGAGAAGAAATCAATGGGGAGAGAGGGAGTGAATGATACGTTCCCAATCGCGGCCCAATCGATGGGGAGAGAACTCTGGAGATGCGTGTTATTTGAAATTGAAATGGAGTAGCGTGATTAACCAAGCCGGCTCTGCGAGCTCTTCGAGGACTGCCAGCGTGCTCAAGACAACAAAGTTGGTTAATACCCATATTAACCTCGTTTTTTAGCAGCTTTTACTTTTTAAGTTTGAAGGCTTTATTTTAACGCTTAAAACACTTGTACACATTGCATAATTATTTGTACGCGTCTTAAAATTAAGGAATTTAATGACCAAACTACCCCTTATACCAATATGTATTATACAGTAGTATAGATATATTAAATGGTAAAAGACTTGAACTTTTAGTGTCTTAAATGCATTAAAATAGTATAAAAAGTAAAAATAGGTCAAAAATCCGAAAATTTGAATTGGGTCAGTAGCCTAAGGTTGGTAATCAGTAGAAAATAGTTAGAAAAATATTTTGGAATTTTTGGAATCTATTTAGTGAATTAAAGGGGAATTATGGGCTTAAAAATGTTTAATAATAGAACAAATTATGGAAATAATATGAAATAATTTGAGAACCTATTTTATACAGTAAATAACTAAAAATAATTGAAAACTCAAGTGAAAACGGCACCCGAGCCCTTAAAACGATAAAATTAGGCGTTAAAACGTAAAATTCGGTAAAATAAGATATAAAATATAAAAAAGAATAAGATTAGTAGATAAAAGAGTTGAAACATATTAATCAAGCATATGAAACATATAAAAATATTTTGGAAGTGAAAACTAAAGTATCGGAGAAAATTTGGATAAGAACCACTACCGAAAAGTCGTAAAAACAAGTAATTTGGCAAGAAAATAAGGAAAAAATATAAAATGAGTTATATAAAGTTTGTAATAATATTAAGTAAGTTTAATAGCACTTAATGGGCTTTAGAATTAAATTTCATGGGCAAAGATTAATTTCTTTCGCCATATTTGACGAAACTAATCGAATAAGGGCAAAACCATCATTTTGTCCGAATATTCTAAAAACTCATAATTTACCCCATTAGTTAAGTATAACCTCATAACTAATCTAATATTAATGGAAACTAGGACCAAGGTACCCAAAACCTTTCGAATAGAAGCACATTTGCACTAAAAAGCAAAGGTAAGTTTCACTAACTAATGCCCTAAATTGAATTGATATATTTTGTTAAATGTTTTGGGCTTATTATTTATGAATATGCATTTTGAAATGAATGATTGATTGAGAATATTGTGGGTACGAAATTAAGCGTGAGTGTCGGCGCACACTCATAGAAAAGATGAGCTAGGCCTATATTGAATGATGAATTTGGAATTTGGATAATTTAGAACAATGCTTTCTAGATCAATAATGTAGCGTGAGATGTATTGGTAGATCTACTGGGGTTGACCACCCGTACTCACTGATCAGTCGCTCTGGTCGCGAAACATGGTGAGAAATACGATCGAATATGGGTCTAGTTTTGATTTAGAGCTTACGATTAATTTGTGCATCGTAAACCTAGCTAATATACGAACCAGAAATATTCTCCATTTGGATTCACTCTCTTGATTCATGAATTGAATAAGTGGGATTAAAAGATAAAGTGGAAACCAAACATTTTTGTTAGTGGACTCACCAACCTAGTGTTGACATTGTGGTCTTAAACTATTTTTCAGGTCACTAATGGGATGCATGGAGATATGGATTTGGTGGTACGAGGATGACTACGTGACGTGCTATCGAGTCTATATTACGTTTTAGTGGTGGTGAAATGTAATATGGGGAACTAAGTATGGGATGATAGACTCATCCTAAATCTTTTATAAACACTTAGGGGATAATTAGTATATCCCAATTTTGTAATGAAAAGTGTTTTAATATAAATTATGTTTCACTTATTAACACTACTAAAACGATGGGTTAAATAAGAAATTACTGTCACGTAAGCCTTTCGCTATAATAAAAAAAATTTGGGGTGTTACATGTTGTACATGGCAAATGAATAACAGCAAGTTACTGGTACTTCTTCAACTCCGTCAAAGAAGAGGAGGAAGTTCGTTGCTACTGGTGGTCGAGGAAAGAAACATAAAGGTCTACAATTTATTTTGAAGCCTCATGCCGGTGTATCTTCTTTTGCAAGTCCTGCAATGTCTTTTCCAGACACAACTACAACTGTTTAAACTTCAGTTTCTGATGTTTCAGTCTGATATGTTAAGGTCAATTGATTACTACATTGCGGAGTCAGGATTTAGCTAAAGATCGAGAGATTGCACGTTTGAATAGAGCTAGTAAGACCCAGAGTGCCATGCTTCTTGAGATGAATGAGCAAATAAAGTTCTTAATGCAGAAATTTAAAGCTCATGGGGAGATTGGTGATAGTTCTGGTTTTCTGGAAGACTATATGAAGTTTTTGAATGACGATCCCAATCAGGATGATCCTCAAGGGAATGTAGGTGGAGGATCAGGCCCGACTGGGACCATTGGTTCGGGTGTTGGGACATCTACATCCTAGGGGGAGAAAGACTCAAGAGAAGCAATGCCAATCACTTCGATCCTGTTAAATCAAGTTACGGTTAGTTTGGGTGAATTCAAAGAATACTACAAACAATAGAGGAAGGAGAGTTTGTTGGTGATCTTACAGCTGAACAACTGCAAGCAGTATTTGATTTGAATGATGAGGAAATGAAGAAGGCTTCTGAAACTGAACCGAGGAAATATGAATCGTCTGATCCAGAGTCTGATGAAGATGAGGAATATATCTTTGTTGAAGAAGTTGAGGTCGAAGACATTACCGAGGAAGAATATCCTGGTATGTACTCAAATTTCAACGATCAGACTGGTGATGATTTTGAATTCTTTCCTAAGGAAAAGGGTGATGAAGCTGAGAAAAGGTTGAAGAAGAAAGAGGTTGAGAAACCTAAAGACCCGATTGCTAAAGAGACTAAGGAACAAAAACAATGTTGGGCATTTGATGAATACATGAAGACATTTCACGCCAACTACGTTCATCCTCTGAAGCCAATCAAAAAAAGATCATATGTCAAATTCAAGGGTTAAGCTTCGGGTGATATTATCAGTTAGATGTATGCTGATAGTTTGAAGTTCTATGGGATTAAACGTCAACATGGTATCCAGTACTTCAAATATGCAAGAGATTTCAGTAGCTTACCGGTTTGGGATGTTCGAGAGCTGACACGAAAGCCTTTGTGCAATTATGGCACTGACTGGAAGGGTTTTCACTTCAAAAAGCTTATTGAGATAGAATGCAGAGAAGGATTTCAATTTTTGAATCCTCAAAAACCAAAAAGGCATCAAAATCCAACAAAGATTCATAAGAAGACTGGGAAGAAGCTGATAATATTGATTTTCAAGAAGAAGCCTGTTGTGATGAAAAAGATTCCATTGATGAAGATGGAGTTAGATTTTATCAAAGATTTGAGGTGGTGGTATTATAATGAGAAGACTAGTGAAGCTGTTATTGTGTTGAAAGATAAGAACAGGGTTGTGAAAGTCTATGATCCGATGTGGCTGATAAATCTGTCCAAGGCTGATATAGATTTGCTGTATCACAATCAGATCTTGTATCATCCTGCAGGCGTTGCAGTTTCAAAGGGTGATACGGATTTGTTTTGCTTTCAATATCTATGCCGGGTATAACCATAAGCTGATATGGACTGGGAATGCGGCTAATGTTCAAGGTTGATGAAGAACGGTCCAGCATTTGCCAAAGGGGAGTTTGTTGATACATCGCGTGTAACATGCTGGATCAGACAAAGCGTTTGAAGACTTGAAGATATCAACTTAGTTCTGCTGGTCGAACTCTGGCCGAACCCAGGCCGAACCTAGGCCGATCCTAGGGTTCGGACCAGCTGAGGAGTTCGGACGGCAGTGTGTCTATAAATACGTTAATAGCTTTGTTTTCATGGTTTCATTGTTAAAACGCACCACAAGCTTTTTTTTAAACTTTCATCATTTCTTCTTCGGTTATTGTGTACCTCTGTAACCTCTTTGGTACACTTCCGCTGCTGACTAAACTGCCTTAGAAATTTTTCTTTCAAGACTTCAAAGCTTATGATTTGCGCATTAGGCAATGAATCATACCATACTCTAGCATCTCCAGTAAATGTCTGTACCACTGTGACGCCCACTTCCAGACTTGGCTCCAGAAGGGGTCACTAATCGGATTTACTCATGAACACAAGGTAATAACAGAGATTACTAAGCAGCGGAAATTTTAAACTTTTATTTATTTGCCAAGTACTACAAAGTAAGAGATAATTTACATAAGGAAATACTATATGTCACTACGTTTTATTGTTATAACTATGCCAGCTTGCCAACACCCTGCTTCCGTCCGATAGCTTGCCCGTCTAATCCCTTATCACCAGGGCCTTCTCATAACTAGTCGAAGCCTCACCCTGACCTGACATACATACATTTTTGGAAAAGGTCACCTTACGCTGGTGAGTTCTATATTTTAAAAGCTTTACCTCGGCGTGAGGTTTAAAACCCTTGGACCTGCAAGATCCCTTTTTCACAGACATTTATCAAGTATAATATATATCGCAAATATACAACACGTAATATTCCTTAACAGGAAACACCCCCTATAAAACCATTTATCCCGCTATCCCTTCCTACAACCCCAGCATTTATTACCAGTGTAAACCCTGCTAATGTATAAGCAGAGAAACCATCTTTGCGGACTGCCGAGTTTACCCCTTTAGGGTATTCCCTATAACGGTCAGTTGTCTCGCTTTCCCTTATTTGCTAACTGTCGAGTTTACCCTTCTAGGGCATTCCCTATAATGGACAGTTGCACCGCCTTCCCCTATTTGCTAACTGCCGAGTTTACCCTTCTAGAGCATTCCCTATAACGGATAGTAGCTTTTTCCCTTTTCTATTTGTAGTGGTCTCTAATCCCATTGAGCAACACTACCTCCTAACTCCCTCTGTACTACTCCCCGCCCCTTAGTTAAATATCCAAGAGACTTAAGATTATTAGTAAACAGTGATAAGGTCTTCATATACTGCAACAAGTGGACATCTCCCAATTTATCGTTAGTGTATGTATACGGGGCGTATCCTCCACACTTCTGATATACTGGGTAACTAATATTATTATGTATATATATAGGAAGTGTCACACCCCCAAATTAACCACTAACGGAGTTTATACCGTTAAGGGGTGCGACCAGACCAGGACCACAACCATTAGTTACAAATACTAAACGAATCAGAATTAGTCCAAAGATATATCATAAAAATAGTCACAAGTTACGCAGCGGAACAAAATATTATCTTAGCACTAACCACGTGCTTTACAAATCATTGTATTAAATTCCCAATTAGTTTAATTAGAATAAAAGTCTTCATGTGCCATGCCAACCCGCTCCGGATACTCCTTAGCGATCTGCAAAAGTTTAAACCACGCAAGTGTCAACCTAACGGTTGGTGAGTTCACAGTGGGCTTGTCACGCAGTGGCCCGGTCTCATAAATCATAATCGTGTAAACGTATTCTTACGTACTATTTATTTGTGAAAAGCAATGCTTATGATAACCAAAATCATAGTATTGAGGTTTAACAAAAGTATTGTCCGTAACCTACATTATCGGGTATGTACTAGTCTTGTATAGTTAAAGTGCTCAACCGATATCGCGGGTAGCTAATCCGTTGTTCCATGCACTAAGGAAGTTTGTACCAAAGCTGACCATAAATTATTGTAGTGGCCGTGCCATCAGTTCTGCGGACCTACGTCATCGCGGTTTTGCCTCCCCCGTGTCCTCTCGGGATCACGGTCAGATAGGCTGATATTTTACCTCCGTGCACTCCCCGTGCCACGGGGCGGAGTTTGTCAAACTCCAGTAGATCTACCCAACATCCCCTCGCTTTACAATTAATGGTACAATTTAGTTGAGGACTTTTAAGTTTCAAGGCATCCTTAGAAATCATGTGATATCATGTGGTTTAGACTTTAACCTACACTAGCCATATTAAAACGGTTTACCAGATTCTCATGAATCTCAAAAGTGTTTTCAGTTTTGTTTCAGAAATAGTTGTTTAAGTAATTCACAAATGCTTCCCATAAAGCACTTCAAGTTCATTAAGTGGGTGCCGAGCACTCCACGTTTTCACGTTCATCAGGGAGGTGCCTCGCACTCTCGAGTTTGTCAGCATTGTTTTACTTTTAGTTATTCGGTGTGACCCAAAACGGGTTCACGGTAACTGGGTTAGTGACACTCACCTTTGGTTGCACTGCTACACTTGCTAATAATCCAAGTATTGCTTATCGAAGACCTATGAACACGTTTAGGTCTTGAGTATTAGTTTTGTGTCTAATCTTTACTTAACGTCACTATGGCCCATAACATAGCACGTTGGAACTATGACTCGACATACAAACACACGACACCGATGGTTGATCATAAACAAGGGTTCACATAAATAAGAAATCAAAGCATGTATCATCATGGCATAATCATGTAAGTCATGGCATAACATTCAAGCAATTTGCACAAGTTTGGTTTTGGTCACAGTTTCGCTAGCATAGATTCGCTAGGCAGTTTCGCTGTGTGCACGGGCAGCACTTTCGCTAGGCAATACCCGATGACACAGTTTCGCTAGGCTAGTTTCGCTCGAAACTGTTGGCACAGTTTCGCTAGCCTAGTTTCGCCCGAAACTGGTTTGAACTTTCGTTCAGGGAATTTCGCTCGGTAGATTCGCTCGAGCTGGTCTGGTTGGTTTACCCGGCGACACTGCAGTTTCGCTGCATAGTGTCGCTGGAAGGAGATATACATAGTTTCGCTACATAGTTTCGCCCAGAGAACAGTACAGTTTCGCTGGTCGCGAAAAACACATAAATCAGCCTAAAAATCAATCTAACAGCTTCCATATTACATGCAATTCATTATCTAGCATACATAACCATTTTCCAACATAAATCAGTAAGCTTTAACACCTTAATCATGGGTTTTTATCATCAAATCACCAAAATGCATGTAAAACCCTAAAATGACTAAAATGGCATAAATCTTCATCTTGGATGGATTTCAAACGTAAAGTTGCAAACTTTATGATAGATTTAGTATTCCTAAGCATTCCTATAGAAGATCTAACAATATCATGAAATGGCATAAAGGAAGGTTTTGGGACTCACGATTCGATCAAGGAATCGAATGGATGTTGTCTTGAGGCTGAGATCTTGGTTTTCTTGATAGTTTTCAGCTGACCAGATCTCCAGAGAAGAGTGTTTGTTTTTGTGTAAATGAGGCAAATAGGAGAACTAGGGTTTATTAAGATTATTTATATCAGAGGCTAGTTTCGCTGGCAGTTTCGCTGGCCAAGCGAAACTGGCCCTGAACTCGTGCAGGTCAATCAGTTTAGCTAGCTACCGGGCGAATCTGTAGTTTCGCTCGGTACTTTCGCTGGTCACCAAAATAGGGCAATTTTCACATAATCAAGGATTTACAATTTGTCATGCTATTCATAATATTAAATCATGCGTTTAAATCTCGTTGCACATAATGACATCAATAAATGAACACATAACACATATGGGCGGGTTCGGTGATCAACCAAAGGTCGTGGACGTATTCTGCCTAGTTATGCATTAGTTACTAAGTTAACACTTATAACGTAACTAACGGAGTTTGTCTAACGGAAGTTAACCTTGGAATTCTCGGATGTCACATCATCCCCTTGTAATTGGAATTTTCGTCCCGAAAATTATTCTTGCGTTGTAGCGTTCGCAGCATCAGCTGTCGTTGCTGGGGAAAGAAAGCAAAAGTTTAAGGGTCCTCACATCCTCCTCCTGTTACAGGAATTTTGGTCCCCAAAATTAAATCATACCTTGAGTTTCCGTGGATGTTTGCTCGAACAAGTGAGGATACTTTTTCTTCATTTGATCCTCTCGTTCCCAAGTATATTCAGGTCCACGCTTTGAGTTCCATCGAACCTTGACGATCGGAATCTTGCTACGTTTGAGGGCTTTCTCCTCGCGTCCCATGATTTCTACCGGTTGCTCAATAAATCTCAAGTGTTCGTCAATTTCCAATTCCTCCAAAGGAATTATTTCGATGTCTTCAGCCAGACATTTCTTTAGGTTCGAAACGTGAAACACGTTGTGAACTCCATTGAGTTCTGCAGGGAGTTGTAGTCGGTAGGCCACCGGGCCTACTGTCCCAATGATTTCGAATGGACCGATGTAGCGAGGATTCAACTTTCCACGCTTTCCGAAGCGTATCACTCCTTTCCAGGGAGATACCTTCAATAACACCTTGTCGCCTACCTCGAACTTCAAAGGTTTGCGGCGTTTGTCGGCATAGCTCTTTTGCCTGTCGCGTGCTGCGGCTATCCGCTTTCTGATTTGAATAATTCGTTCTGTTATAGCATGAATAACCTCCTGTCCGGTGAGTCCTTTCTCACCCGTTTCGGCCCAACATACGGGCGATCTACATTTTCTGCCGTAAAGAGCTTCAAAAGGTGCAGCACCGATACTTGAATGATAACTGTTGTTGTAGGAGAACTCCACCAACGGAAGATGAGCCTCCCAGTCTTTACCAAAGTCGAGAACGCAAGCTCTGAGCATGTCTTCCAAAGTCTGAATAGTTCGTTCCGTCTGACCATCGGTCTGCGGGTGATAAGCTGTACTCATATCCAGTCTGGTTCCCAATGCTTCTTGCATAGATTGCCATAATCGGGAAGTAAATCGAGGATCTCTGTCGGAGATAATAGTCTTAGGCACTCCGTGACGTGCCACAATTCGGTCAATGTACAGCTTAGTTAACTTATCCATGTTGTCACTTTCTCTCATTGGGATAAAATGTGCAGACTTGGTTAACCGATCAATGATAACCCAAATCGCATCCGGTCGATTCGATCGATGAGGTAATCCTGTTACAAAATCCATGGAGATATCCTCCCATTTCCATTCTGGGATCTTTGGTTGCTGCAACAATCCAGAGGGCTTTTGGTACTCAATCTTAACCCTTGAGCATGTTAAGCACTTAGCCACATATCGCGCAATGTCGGCTTTCATATTCGGCCACCAATACAAATTTTTCAAATCTTGGTACATTTTATCCGATCCAGGGTGCACCGAATATCTTGATTTGTGACCCTCGTCCATTACGAGCTCACGGAGATTTCCAAGTAAAGGAACCCAAATTCTGTCATTATAATACCTGAGTCCGTCGGACTTAACTTCAGAATTTCCATCCACCCCTCGCAGTGCTTCAGCTGCGAAGTTTTCTTCCTTTAAAGCTTCTTGTTGGGCATCGCGGATCCGATCCGGCAATCCCGTGTGGATGGTAAGTTGCAGCGCTCGTACTCGTCGGGGCTTTTCATACTCTTTCCGACTTAATGCATCAGCCACAACGTTGGCTTTTCCCGGGTGATATTTAATCGCTAAGTCATAATCATTCAATAGCTCGACCCACCTTCGTTGTCGCATGTTGAGATCCTTCTGTTCAAAGATGTGTTGTAAGCTTTTGTGGTTAGTAAATATCGTGCACTTTGTTCCGTAGAGGTAATGTCTCCAAATCTTGAGTGCATGAACAACGGCTCCCAATTCCAAATCATGCGTTGTATAATTTTTTTCAGTGTCCTTCAGTTGCCTGGACCCGTAGGCAATCACTTTGTCCCGTTGCATCAACACACAACCGAGTCCTTGAATAGATGCATCGCAATAGACCACAAAGTCGTCAATCCCATCGGGTAACGCGAGTATTGGGGCTGAACATAACATATCCTTAAGAGTTTGAAACGCGCGTTCTTCTTTTTCACCCCATCTGTATTGCACTCCTTTGTGCGTTAAAGCTGTTAAGGGTTGAGCCAATTGCGAGAAACCCTTAATGAACCTTCGGTAATATCCGGCAAGTCCCAAAAATTGTCGGATTTCGGTCGGCGCTCTAGGAGTAGGCCAATTCTTGATAGCTTCCACTTTAGCTGGGTCGACATGAATTCCATTCTGATCAACAATGTGTCCAAGAAACTGGACTTCGCGAATCCAAAAATCGCACTTTGAAAACTTAGCATAAAGCTGTTCCTTGCGGAGCAATTCCAAGATAAGACGTAGGTGCCCCTCGTGTTCTTCCTTTGTCTTGGAGTAGATCAAAATATCATCGATGAAAACTATCACAAACTTATCGAGGTACGGCTTGCATACTCGATTCATCAGATCCATGAATACAGCAGGCGCATTAGTTAGCCCAAACGACATAACCAGAAACTCGTAATGACCATAGCGAGTTCTAAAAGCAGTCTTGGGGACATCCTCATCGCGAACACGGAGTTGGTGATATCCAGACCGTAGATCAATCTTTGAGAAGTAGCTTGAACCTTGCAGTTGGTCGAAGAGATCGTCGATTCGAGGAAGTGGATAACGATTCTTGATTGTAACCTTGTTAAGTTCTCGGTAGTCAATACACATTCGGAACGTTCCATCCTTCTTCTTAACAAATAATACTGGTGCTCCCCATGGAGACGAACTTGGACGAATAAACCCTTTGTCGAGTAGCTCTTGAAGTTGTGCGGAGAGTTCGTTGAGTTCACTTACTGCCAAACGGTAAGGTGCGCGTGCAATCGGAGACGCTCCAGGAACTAAGTCGATTCCAAACTCTACTTGTCGAAATGGAGGCAAACCAGGCAGATCTTCAGGAAATACATCTTGGAAGTCGCGGACTATCGGGTAGTCGTCAATTCTGCGCTCGGGAAGTGTCGTGTCGGTGACGCTTGCAAGAATCGCGAAGTGACCTTTACGAAGGCACTTTTGAGCTTTGAGAAAAGAAATAATACCGGTGACTGTTCCTCCTTTTTCACCTTGAACCGTTAATACTTCACCTCCTTCGAGTGGGATACGAACCACTTTTTCTTTACACAAGATTTCAGCTCGATTCTCAGATAACCAATCCATTCCTACTATAACATCAAAACTACCAATCGGGAAAGGCATAAGGTCGATTCCTAATGTATGGCCAGCTAGTTCTAACTTACAGTCCTTGACTACCTGAGTCGTATCATGAAGTTTACCATTAGCTAGCTCTACCACATATTTAGCGTCTAGGGCAATAGGTTTAGCATTAATCAATATAGCAAATTTTGTAGAAATAAAGCTTCTTTCAGCACCAGAATCAAACAATACAGTAGCAAAGAAACCATTAAGGATGAATTTACCGTTAATCACGTTGGCATCATTGCGAGCTTCACCTTGACCCATAACGAAAGCTCTTCCCCTGCCATTTCCACCATTCCCATTGCCATTCCCGTTACCATTCCCATTGCCATTACCTCCACCATTACCATGCCCACCGTTGTTTCCTTGATTACCATTACCCTGTCTTCTCAGCTGCGGGCAGTCCCTCTTAATATGGCCTTGAGTACCACATTCAAAACAGCCACGGGCTCCACCATTATTGTTCTGATTGTTTCCTTGCCCGTTGCGGTTGTTCCCGTAGTTGTTGCCATGATTGTTGTTGTTTTGCCTTTGGCGGTTTTGTTGCTCAGGTAGAGTTGCCCAACAGTCTTTTGCTTCGTGGCCTTTCTTTCCACACCTTTCGCAGCTCAGATTCTTTCTACAGACACCAGCATGATGTTTCCCACACTTGTTGCACAGAGGCAGGTTACCTTTGTAGTTGCTTTGCCCATTGCCGCCCTGGCGGTAGTTACCACTGTTGTTCCCAGACCTTTTGCTTTGACTTTGGGAGTTGTAGGACCTCCCAGTGCTGTTTCCCACACTCTGATTGTTCATAGAGTTTTCAGGAGCTTCATCATCAGCTTTTCTCTTGCCACTAAGGGCAGTCTTCTCAGTGGCCTTTGCAGGAAGTGTACCCTTCTCAACCTCCTGATCAGTAAGTTTGTGAGCCAAACGAATGGCTTGCTGTACGGTTGCGGGGTTGCTGGCAGTCACTAGCCCTTTGATTTGAGGCGCGAGGCCTTCCAGATAACGCTCAATGCGTTTGAACTCAGCATCAACCATTGTAGGGCACAGGACCGCGTACTCATGGTAACGCGCAGTATACTGTTCGACCTCAGACCCAATCATTTTCAGATTCAAGAATTCACCCTCTATCTTCTTCACTTGGTCACGGGGACAGTACTCCTCCATAATCAGTTCCTTGAATGCTTCCCATTGCATGTTGTTAGCCGCATCAATCCCAATCATCTGGATTTCGGCATTCCACCAGGAGATAGCAGCTCCCTCAAAGGTACCAGTAGCAAACTTCACCTTGCTTTCAGCCGGGAAATTACACATGGAAAAAACCTTCTCGGACTTCTCGATCCACCTGAGGAGTCCTACCGCTCCTTCTTCGCCGGAAAACGTTATCGGCTTGCAGTCCATGAAGGACTTAAACGTGCAGTGGTGGTTTCCTGATACAATAATAGTTCGGGTTTCAAATCTAAACAGGTCAAATATAATTCGCTTTGTGCCTTAACCGGCATAATAGTTACCCTGAGCGGCATATGCAGCTTGGACGGCTGCCACCGCGGCTTGCACGTGTTCGTTGATCATCGCTTGCAGCTGTGCAGGCGTCATGTTAATGTTGTTCCTTCCGTGTCCCCTTCTAGACATCTTGCTGAACAGTTAAAGTAGCCAGTGTTCAGTCACAGTTATATTCTATACATATCCCACAATATGCATATGAGCCAGTTCCCGTTATCCCTCTATTAGTCCAGAAAAATTTTCGTGCAAAAATCGAGGCGTCGTCGAGGAACGTCGTAAGTCGTAAGTAGCTATCGTCGAGAGTCGGCTTTCCCATAAAAGTCACCGTCGGCGTAGTCATTGCAGTAGAAATCAGGACGTAGCGTGTAGCATCGTTTCGTTGTTACTTTCCCCCGGCTTAGTGCGCGCATTAGCGTTCGCGTTTCGTATTCGTGTGTGAAAATTTTCCTAAGGTTTTCCGTTAGACTTCCCAGACACGGTCTATATATATATTTATATATATATATATATATATATATATATACATACATACGTACTAAGCTTTTACTTACACAGCAGAGCGAGTATCCCAGGTTGGCACGTAAAAATTTTGTTTTGGGAATTTGTTTGTTCGTTTGTAACTAAGGTTTTCAAGTTGCAGTTTCCAAATCGTTTTTCAAAAATGATTCCAGTTCTCTGCAACTTATGGCTCTGATACCAATCTGTCACACCCCCAAATTAACCACTAACGGAGTTTATACCGTTAAGGGGTGCGACCAGACCAGGACCACAACCATTAGTTACAAATACTAAACGAATCAGAATTAGTCCAAAGATATATCATAAAAATAGTCTCAAGTTACGCAGCGGAACAAAATATTATCTTAGCACTAACCACGTGCTTTACAAATCATTGTATTAAATTCCCAATTAGTTTAATTAGAATAAAAGTCTTCATGTGCCATGCCAACCCGCTCCGGATACTCCTTAGCGATCTGCAAAATTTTAAACCACGCAAGTGTCAACCTAACGGTTGGTGAGTTCACAGTGGGCTTGTCACGCAGTGGCCCGGTCTCATAAATCATAATCGTGTAAACGTATTCTTACGTACTATTTATTTGTGAAAAGCAATGCTTGTGATAACCAAAATCATAGTATTGAGGTTTAACAAAAGTATTGTCCGTAACCTACGTTATCGGGTATGTACTAGTCTTGTATAGTTAAAGTGCTCAACCGATATCGCGGGTAGCTAATCCGTTGTTCCATGCACTAAGGAAGTTTGTACCAAAGTTGACCATAAATTATTGTAGTGGCCGTGCCATCAGTTCTGCGGACCTACGTCATCGCGGTTTTGCCTCCCCCGTGTCCTCTCGGGATCACGGTCAGATAGGCTGATATTGTACCTCCGTGCACTCCCCGTGCCACGGGGCGGAGTTTGTCAAACTCCAGTAGATCTACCCAACATCCCCTCGCTTTACAATTAATGGTACAATTTAGTTGAGGACTTTTAAGTTTCAAGGCATCCTTAGAAATCATGTGATATCATGTGGTTTAGACTTTAACCTACACTAGCCATATTAAAACGGTTTACCAGATTCTCATGAATCTCAAAAGTGTTTTCAGTTTTGTTTCAGAAATAGTTGTTTAAGTAATTCACAAGTGCTTCCCATAAAGCACTTCAAGTTCATCAAGTGGGTGCCGAGCACTCCAAGTTTTCACGTTCATCAGGGAGGTGCCTCGCACTCTCGAGTTTGTCAGCATTGTTTTACTTTTAGTTATTCGGTGTGACCCAAAACGGGTTCACGGTAACTGGGTTAGTGACACTCACCTTTGGTTGCACTGCTACACTTGCTAATAATCCAAGTATTGCTTATCGAAGACCTATGAACACGTTTAGGTCTTAAGTATTAGTTTTGTGTCTAATCTTTACTTAACGTCACTATGGCCCATAACATAGCACGTTGGAACTATGACTCGACATACAGACACACGACACCGATGGTTGATCATAAACAAGGGTTCACATAAATCAGAAATCAAAGCATGTATCATCATGGCATAATCATGTAAGTCATGGCATAACATTCAAGCAATTTGCACAAGTTTGGTTTTGGTCACAGTTTCGCTAGCATAGATTCGCTAGGCAGTTTCGCTGTGTGCACGGGCAGCACTTTCGCTAGGCAATACCCGATGACACAGTTTCGCTAGGCTAGTTTCGCTCGAAACTGTTGGCACAGTTTCGCTAGCCTAGTTTCGCCCGAAACTGGTTTGAACTTTCGTTCAGGGAATTTCGCTCGGTAGATTCGCTCGAGCTGGTCTGGTTGGTTTACCCGGTGACACTGCAGTTTCGCTGCATAGTGTCGCTGGAAGGAGATATACATAGTTTCGCTACATAGTTTCGCCCAGAGAACAGTACAGTTTCGCTGGTCACGAAAAACACATAAATCAGCCTAAAAATCAATCTCATATTACATGCAATTCATTATCTAGCATACATAACCATTTTCCAACATAAATCAGTAAGCTTTAACACCTTAATCATGGGTTTTTATCATCAAATCACCAAAATGCATGTAAAACCCTAAAATGACTAAAATGGCATAAATCTTCATCATGGATGGATTTCAAACGTAAAGTTGCAAACTTTATGATAGATCTAGCATTCCTAAGCATTCCTACAGAAGATCTAACAATATCATGAAGGCTTAAGCATGCTTTATGAGGAAACACATAAAAAAACACATAGAAATGGCATAAAGGAAGGTTTTGGGACTCACGATTCGATCAAGGAATCGAATGGATGTTGTCTTGAGGCTGAGATCTTGGTTTTCTTGATAGTTTTCAGCTGACTAGATCTCTAGAGATGAGTGTGTGTGTTTTTGTGTAAATGAGGCAAATAGGAGAACTAGGGTTTATTAAGATTATTTATATCAGAGGCTAGTTTCGCTGGCAGTTTCGCTGGACAAGCGAAACTGGCCCTGAACTCGTGCAGGTCAATCAGTTTAGCTAGCTACCGGGCGAACCTGTAGTTTCGCTTGGTAGTTTCGCTGGTCACCAAAATAGGGCAATTTTCACATAATCAAGGATTTACAATTTGTCATGCTATTCATAATATTAAATCATGCGTTTAAATCTCGTTGCACATAATGACATCAATAAATGAACACATAACACATATGGGCGGGTTCGGTGATCAACCAAAGGTCGTCGACGTATTCGGCTTAGTTATGCATTAGTTACTAAGTTAACACTTATAACGTAACTAACGGAGTTTGTCTAACGGAAGTTAACCTTGGAATTCTCGGATGTCACAGGAAGTACCAGCGGCGTATCCACCACATAATAATAAAGCAAATGCATCACCTGTTCTCATATAATCATACATATTCACTATAACGTTTACTAATAATTCCTTTATCACTTGACTATTTAATTTCGAAGCAAATATAACACATATCTTATCACAGTCATTATAATTACGTTATAACACGTACAATGATTTAATATCATTTTCATAACATATCATATATATATATTTCTATATATATTATCCCAAAAGCCTTTTAACAGTTTATCAATTCAAGATATTTCACGTATATGCATTTCCATAACAGTCCACATATATATATATATATATATCAATTTAATAGTTCAAAATATCCATTTATCAATGAGCACCTTAGCAATCTGATATATATTTACTCAAAGGTAATTCAATAGTTCAGATACGCAACATTTCAGTTATAAATCATTTAGATGCATTTTATAACATGTGTATGTATATCAGCCCGAAAACATTTAAAACATTTAAAATATTTAAGAGTGGGCTCATAGAACTCACCTTATTTCTTTAACCGGTTACTTGGACAGAACTCCCGCTACGATTCCCGATTTAACCTAATTTGCGTATCGTATGGCGTTAACGCAAGTTTTACATAATAAACACTTCCTATGTTTATTTTAATATCTTATTACCTTAATAATATTCAATTATTAAGTTTATCCCTTTTTAAAGGTCAAAATGACTAAAATGTCCTTTAGGCAGTTATCCTTTTCTTTTAATGATAATATGAAGACGCACATTCCTATAAGTAGACACTCACTCCGGGATCGCCCAGTGTTGGGATGCCATTGCCCAGATGGGATGGCGACACCCCCGCTATTGCCAGAAACCCCAGTGTACAGGTGCCTACCCTTCCAGTCCGTGCGAACTTCTAATAACCGATTAACTCGGTATTTTAAATACTTTATTATTTATCCATTTTAAACCCATATATACTTATTATATATATAAATATGTTACCATACCAAAATTCAAGTCTCCATACCCTCCGGATTATTTTATATTAAATATTTATATTCCAAAACCCTAATTTCCCATTTTTCTCATTTCTATAGCAAAACTCATTTTTATTCAAAACCGTCTTAGGGTATTATCCATTATAACATTTTATAATATCCTTTAAAATGGCAAAGCTTAAGTCAAAACCGTTTGCTCGATTTGGGCAGAACAACGACACGAAAACCCTAATTTTTGACCCGTTTACAAAACCTTAACCAAACCTTTTCCAATTGTGAAATAAACTTAGGGCTTTCTTAAAACACATTAAATTAGGATTACCTACAAAAATTCAGAGCCTAACTCCCACCCGATCACCCGAATTTGATGATTTATATCCAAGAACCCTAATTTTAACCTAGATTTAGAACTCGATTATAACAACAACATTAACTGAAATTGATTGAGGGGTTTTGTAGAGCATACCTCGAAATGTAGGACTGCAGGAGATGGCCTCCAAACACTTCACCGTTTGCTCGAATTTCGCAGAAGAAGGTTCGGGTTCGTTTAAGGGTTTTTACAGTGTTTAGATCGAAATTGGCGAGTTGTTTCGAAGTGTTAGGGCCCGTATTTATAACCAACAGAGTCGCCCAGGGGTTCCTGCACGTGTAGCAGTGACTAATTCGAAGAAAACGACGCGTAGGTGGGTTAAACGTCGGCTGCAAGGTCGAGCCATGGCCAAATTCACGACGGACCCGGCTCGCGTATCGCCAAGGGGAGGAGGAGGGCTGCGCGTACCGCCTGGTACTTTGAGGTTTTGGCAGAAATGGTCCCTATACTTTTTAATTACTTTTTAACCCCTAAACTTCTACCGAACTGCTAGTTTATGCACCAAATCATTATAAAACATGTTTAATAAGGTTTTTAAGGCTCGGGACACTCTCGATAATATACGTATACATACGTATATATTTTTGTATATATTTATACATATTTTTCATTATTTACACATTTGGCCCCTCAAACTTTATAATACTTATTATTTTATGTACCGAATCACTTTAGGATATTATTATAATACATTCTAAGCCTCGGGGTACTTATAAAAGGTATAATATCCGTAAGTATTCATAACTTTAAATAAATTACACTGTTAGCCCTTTAACTTTTATCTTATGCATATTAAACCCTAATCTTTTGATGTAACTATCATTTTACATCTTATAACCTTCGTAAATATGTTTCTAACATTCTTGAAGGTTCGGGTCATATATAAATATATATACATATATATTTGTGTATTTCCATAATTTACACTTTCTACCCTTCTATTTTCTTCTTAACTATTTAAGCATGCATTTTTCACACGTATAACTATCCAAACACGTAATTCCACGTACATATCCATCAAATGAATATTTCACATGTATTCATATATATCTTATACATGATTTCAATATCATGTAATCGTGTAAACCTATTTTCTCCCGGTTATCATTTATTTCCATCATATAAATGTTTAGCTACGTTTTTCATGCTAACATAATATATATAAATTAACTTTGATATAAAACACATATAAGCTCATTTCCTTCATTCATTTTACCAATCAACACGCGTATTATTCATGAAATACTATCTTTTATCGATTTATTACCCGGTAATGGGTAAACATGCATTTTTCAAACGTATTAACACGTTTAGCTTTCTAACACATATATCATGTGTATTAATCATATTAATCACGTATCTCTCAAATTTCGGGATGTTACAATTCTACCCCCCTTAAATAAGGTTTCGTCCCGAAACCTGCTCCGTTTACGAATATCTCATCAGCGAGATATCCTTAACTTACCCCTTTCTTTTCTAGTTTGATTTAAGAATCTAACCTAGGCATTCATAATACTTGACTATAGGAACTATCTTGCTCCTAATCCTTCCTTCTAATTGCGATTTAGGACCGCAATACGTATTTCTATATACGATAACCCATCATTTATTACGCTTCTAATGAAACATGTCGTTTCTAACTCGTTTGCTCCAAAACCGCAACGACTCTTCGGATGACATTTCAGCTAACTCTTGGAAGAACGTGTCTCCGTGAGTCTTCTAACGCTCCATTCTTGCTCTTTGTATATATCGAACGTTTTATCTATACTTGTATGGCTTGATCTTCATTCTTGGATTCCAACAGTCTTTCATTTGCTTACTAATAAGTGATCTATATTCATAAATTTTTTTACTCGTTTGTTTTCCACAGTGGCCCGTACTATCTACTTACACGAGACTAACTCTAGTCCACTTCTCGTTGTATCTCAGGTGTATATATATAAGATGTACCAGCGGCGTATCTACCACACCCTTGATACAACCAGAGGTGTGCTAGTCCTAGCCTGGTGTAGGATGATATTACTATTCTAACCACAACAAAGTTAGTATAATTTATGACTATTTATCACCTACTTTCAATAAACTAGTTGGACATCTTGATTAATGCTTTCATTTCTCGGGTGTAAATACTACTACTGCAATCTTCAAGTCTTCTGGAAATTCTTTAACATATGACGTTCGTTATCTAAGACCGTCTCATTCTAGAAAATTCCTCAGAAAATTTTCTAACACATAACGTTCATTTTTCAAATGCAGTTACGATTGAAAGGATTCTGGATCCTAACTAACGGTCTATCAAGCGATTCACAAAACTAATCGATAGAACTCATAATAACGTTAAAGTCATAACACGTGTTCAAGCAACCTATTTATCGAGAAATGTACCTGAGGTCACATCAGGTCCTTCGATAGCAGTTAGGCTGTAAACTTTATTCTTGGCTCCTGAAGCTGGAACTGATCTCAATGGCATCGGGTTTCTTACTATCTTAGGGCAATTTGCTTTAACATGCCCCGGGCTCCCACACTCGTAGCATTTCTTAGCTTCCGGACAACTGTTAGAGTAGTGTCCTTCCTTTCCACATCTATAGCAACTTGTTGGTTTTACCCAACACTCTCCGTGATGATACTTGTCACAGTTATGGCACTTAGGCTTGTCGTCTTTGGATACTTTCTTTTTCTTGTGAAAATCTTGGTCATTCTTCTTTGAACTTTCTCTAGTCTCAGATATCTTCCTCTTAACTTCTCCCGGTCTTCCGTTGTCGCCATATTCTTCTTCATAGACCATAGCACTAATGTCAATTGCTTCTTGGTAAGTCTTTGGAACATGAGGCCTGACTATCTTCCTTACAGCAGCAGGAAGGGCCTGAACGTATCTCTTTACCTTCTCTTCCTCGGGTGTCACCAACCTTGGTACTAACCTTGCCATCTCGTCAAACTTGCTCGTGAACTCCTGATGGGTCATAGTACCTGCTTCTAACTTTAGAAAGTTAACCTCAATCCTCTCCAGCTCGTGTCTCGGGAAAAACTTGTTCATCACTAGCGTCTTCAGATCATTCCATCTCATAGTAGCAATGGCTTGTTCGTCTCGGGATTGTAGAATCGAGTCCCACCAAAATAGTGCTTCTCCTTTGAAGGAATGGGCTGCATACTTCACCGCTTGATCAGGACGACACTCACTAATACCTATCACAGCTTCCATCTCTCGAATCCAACGAACAGTCGAACCTGCATCTCTCTTCCCTTCGAATGTTGGAGGCCTACATCCACTAAACGATTTGAAGGAACATCCCAGATTGGCGTTTCCCGCATCTTCAGCAGCATCATCATTGGCTCCTCCGGCTCCCGCTCCGTTTGCACCTCCACCAGCAGCTCCATAAAGTTGAGCGATCAAATTAGGCAACGCCGCCTGAAACATTTGATTTACTTCTGCTGCCATAGCTGCTCGTTGTTCGTTAGTAAAGACGTTAGCTCTCGCGTTATTCTCTCGTTCGGGATTCACACGCGCATGCCTTCCTGTACCGGTTGCTCTACCGGCACCCCTACCTCTACCACGTCCGCCTCTTATCATCATCCTACATTCCAGGTGAGTGACATTTCAGAATTTATGTGACGTAAAGTCCCCAAACTTTTGAATACATGATAACCAGATAAGTACCGGTACCAAAGCAATTATATAGTTATGATGTGTTCAAAAACCCAGTTACTTTCATCACAATCCTTCCAAGTGTCCACTCTTCTCTTTATCCTTCTACCGGTAACTCTAAGTTAAAACCGGTTCTTAAATCATCTCACTCACCGATCAAACATTACACCCTTGTAAAATTTTCTTTGCACTTGGACATACAATAATTAGGACGTAGGGTATGTTTATGTGACTAATACCAAATTGCAGTAGCTAGTTGGAATCCGGTCTTTTCCACATTTCACATACTCTAGTTGCTACTTATTATGTCCCTAATGCATTCTTGTTCTACGGGCATAAGCTATCCTAGCTGGCATCTACATTCCTTATCTCATCCTACTTTGTCTTTCTAGAGTCCTAGTTTAAGTCTAGATACTGCATTAGTACCTAAATCTCTTAAACTAAGGCTCTGATACCAACTTGTGACGCCCACTTCCAGACTTGGCTCCAGAAGGGGTCACTAATCGGATTTACTCATGAACACAAGGTAATAACAGAGATTACTAAGCAGCGGAAATTTTAAACTTTTATTTATTTGCCAAGTACTACAAAGTAAGAGATAATTTACATAAGGAAATACTATATGTCACTACGTTTTATTGTTATAACTATGCCAGCTTGCCAACACCCTGCTTCCGTCAGATAGCTTACCCGTCTAATCCCTTATCACCAGGGCCTTCTCATAACTAGTCGAAGCCTCACCCTGACCTGACATACATACATTTTTGGAAAAGGTCAGCTTACGCTGGTGAGTTCTATATTTTAAAAGCTTTACCTCGGTGTGAGGTTTAAAACCCTTGGACCTGCAAGATCCCTTTTTCACAGACATTTATCAAGTATAATATATATCACAAATATACAACACGTAATATTCCTTAACAGGAAACACCCCCTATAAAACCATTTATCCCGCTATCCCTTCCTACAACCCCAGCATTTATTACCAGTGTAAACCCTGCTAATGTATAAGCAGAGAAACCATCTTTGCGGACTGCCGAGTTTACCCCTTTAGGGTATTCCCTATAACGGTCAGTTGTCTCGCTTTCCCTTATTTGCTAACTGCCGAGTTTACCCTTCTAGGGCATTCCCTATAATGGACAGTTGCACCGCCTTCCCCTATTTGCTAACTGCCGAGTTTACCCTTCTAGAGCATTCCCTATAACGGACAGTGGCTTTTTCCCTTTTCTATTTGTAGTGGTCTCTAATCCCATTGAGCAACACTACCTCCTAACTCCCTCTGTACTACTCCCCGCCCCTTAGTTAAATATCCAAGAGACTTAAGATTATTAGTAAACAGTGATAAGGTCTTCATATACTGCAACAAGTGGACATCTCCCAATTTATCGTTAGTGTATGTATACGGGGCGTATCCTCCACACTTCTGATATACTGGGTAACTAATATTATTATGTATATATATAGGAAGTACCAGCGGCGTATCCACCACATAATAATAAAGCAAATGCATCACCTGTTCTCATATAATCATACATATTCACTATAACGTTTACTAATAATTCCTTTATCACTTGACTATTTAATTTCGAAGCAAATATAACACATATCATATCACAGTCATTATAATTACGTTATAACACGTACAATGATTTAATATCATTTTCATAACATATCATATATATATATTTCTATATATATTATCCCAAAAGCCTTTTAACAGTTTATCAATTCAAGATATTTCACGTATATGCATTTCCATAACATTCCACATATATACATATATATCAATTTAATAGTTCAATATATCCATTTATCAATGAGCACCTTAGCAATCTGATATATATTTACTCAAAGGTAATTCAATAGTTCAGATACGCAACATTTCAGTTATAAATCATTTAGATGCATTTTATAACATGTGTATGTATATCAGCCCGAAAACATTTAAAATATTTAAAAGTGGGCTCATAGAACTCACCTTATTTCTTTAACCGGTTACTTGGACAGAACTCCCGCTACGATTCCCGATTTAACCTAATTTGCGTATCGTATGGCGTTAATGCAAGGTTTACATAATAAACACTTCCTATGTTTATTTTAATATCTTGTTACCTTAATAATATTCAATTATTAAGTTTATCCCTTTTTAAAGGTCAAAATGACTAAAATGTCCTTTAGGCAGTTATCCTTTTCTTTTAATGATAATATGAAGACGCACATTCCTATAAGTAGACACTCACTCCGGGATCGCCCAGTGTTGGGATGCCATTGCCCAGATGGGATGGCGACACCCCCGCTATTGCCAGAAACCCCAGTGTACAGGTGCCTACCCTTCCGGTCCGTGCGAACTTCTAATAACCGATTAACTCGGTATTTTAAATACTTTATTATTTATCCATTTTAAACCCATATATACTTATTATATATATAAATATGTTACCATACCAAAATTCAAGTCTCCATACCCTCCGGATTATTTTATATTAAATATTTATATTCCAAAACCCTAATTTCCCATTTTTCTCATTTCTATAGCAAAACTCATTTTTATTCAAAACCGTCTTATGGTATTATCCATTATAACATTTTATAATATCCTTTAAAATGGCAAAGCTTAATTCAAAACCGTTTGCTCGATTTAGGCAGAACAACGACACGAAAACCCTAATTTTTGACCCGTTTACAAAACCTTAACCAAACCTTTTCCAATTGTGAAATAAACTTAGGGCTTTCTTAAAACACATTAAATTAGGATTACCTACAAAAATTCAGAGCCTAACTCCCACCCGATCACCTGAATTTGATGATTTATATCCAAGAACCCTAATTTTAACCTAGATTTAGAACTCGATTATAACAACAACATTAACTGAAATTGATTGAGGGGTTTTGTAGAGCATACCTCGAAATGTAGGACTGCAGGAGATGGCCTCCAAACACTTCACCGTTTGCTCGAATTTCGCAGAAGAAGGTTCGGGTTCGTTTAAAGGTTTTTATGGTGTTTAGATCGAAATTGGCGAGTTGTTTCGAAGTGTTAGGGCCCATATTTATAACCAACAGAGTCGCCCAGGGGTTCCTACACGTGTAGCAGTGACTAATTCGAAGATAACGACGCGTAGGTGGGTTAAACGTCGGCTGCAAGGTCGAGCCATGGCCAAATTCGCGACGGACCCGGCTCGCATATCGCCAAGGGGAGGAGGAGGGCTGCGCGTACCGCCTGGTACTTTGAGGTTTTGGCAGAAATGGTCCCATACTTTTTTATTACTTTTTAACCCCTAAACTTCTACCGAACTGCTATTTTATGCACCAAATCATTATAAAACATGTTTAATAAGGTTTTTAAGGATCGGGACACTCTCGATAGTATACGTATACATACGTATATATTTTTGTATATATTTATACATATTTTTCATTATTTATACATTTGGCCCCTCAAACTTTATAATACTTATTATTTTATGTACCGAATCACTTTAGGATATCATTATTATACATTATAAGCCTCGGGGTACTTATAAAAGGTATAATATCCTTAAGTATTCATAACTTTAAATAAATTACACTTTTAGCCCTTTAACTTTTATCTTATGCATATTAAACCCTAATCTTTTGATGTAACTATCATTTTACATCTTATAACCTTCCTAAACATGTTTCTAACATTCTTGAAGGTTCGGGTCATATATAAATATATATATACATATATATTTGTGTATTTCCATAATTTACACTTTCTACCATTCTATTTTCATGTTAACTATTTAAGCATGCATTTTTCACACGTATAACTATCCAAACACGTAATTCCACGTATATATCCATCAAATGAATATTTCACATGTATTCATATATATCTTATACATGATTTCAATATCATGTAATCGTGTAAACCTATTTTCTCCCGGTTATCATTTATTTCCATCATATAAATGTTTAGCTACGTTTTTCATGCTATCATAATATATATCAATTAACTTTGATATAAAACACATATAAGCTCGTTTCCTTCATTCATTTTACCAATCAACACGCGTATTATTCATGAAATACTATCTTTTATCGATTTATTACCCGGTAATGGGTAAACATGCATTTTTCAAACGTTTTAACAAGTTTAGCTTTCTAACACATATATCATGTGTATTAATCATATTAATCACGTATTTCTCAAATTTCGGGATGTTACAACCACCATGTGGCACCAAGTCTCTTCCGACCAACATTCTAGTCTTGCAGCTGACCAGAAATCGAAAATATGATTATCGGGATCCGATAACCCACCATACTTATTTACAGATACTAGCATTTTTAACTTTTTAGGAAATTGCACATTAGCGATCCAATTAGCAAATTTATACTGCTCTTGCATTGAAGGAGGAAAATATGGTACAAACATATTTGGCGCCCCTGTAATCATTATATTCATCGTATTAGAATACGCGCACAAACTATTTGTATGATGTATTTAAATAGCATCATATCATGCCTTCAATTGGAAGGGCTTTCATTTCCTAATTCCGTATAACTTTTCGGAATTGCAAATATATGCCTCTATCAGAGGGCTTAATGATAATGAATGTGCAATTGTGAGCACAAATACACTAGCACTTACAAATTCCTTTCAACTTCAGCCAAATACATAAGCATATGCATTATGCTTCATGCTTCCCCCCCCCCCCCCCTTTTTTTTTTTAATTTTCTCAGCATAGTGAGCATCATGTTAATCAGTTATCCCATTGATTTCAAAATTATCAACATGAAACTCATGCTCATATGGTTTCCAGAAATTGTTAATCGTTCCTTTGAATCCTCAAATATTCAAACAACTTTCCTTCAAATATTCAAACAATTTCCAGAAAATTGCCAATAGTACATATTCAAATGTTAAATCTCAACTGAAGAAACTAATTTAAAATTAACGCACCATTTTGTATGCAAAACTTTTGAATTCAAATTTTAATTAAAAAGATTTTAATCAGTAATCAATAATGATAGCTCGAAGCTTATCATTCGTTTCAGACGCTTTCCATGAAATGATTCATGAAATCAGAAATCATAACTTAGAAAAAATATTTCAATTATTATTAAGGTTGAAATACGTTTATCGACTTGTTATATAGCTCACATACCTCATTTTGTCTAATTCTTAACAACTACTGGATCATCGTCCATAATTTCCAGAAAACCATTTTACCCTTTCTCTTTCGGTGAATCACGCTCTGGAGTAAATTTGAGCTTTGTTTTCACCTTCTGTAACCAGAGTTCACGATTCTGCTTGTCTTTCAGTTGTTTCAGAATTTCAACGTTTCTCAATAGGAATTCATCATCAAATTCTCGTAAAACATCGATACTATTGTTCCGATCATCATCATCATCCTTTTGATCCTTACTCAAGTCGCTAACATCCTTTTCTCGTTAAGGAAATGAAAACATTGAAGGTTTTCAGCTAAAAACTCCCACAGATCCTTTTGAGCTAGCAACATTCTTCTCTAACCTTGATGATACGAACATCGCGTTTTACTTTCCAGAATCACTAGGAAACTTCTCCATCCTTTTCTAAATTTAGAGAATACGGATGGCACCAATTGATGAAGAACAAAATTCCACTAGCCTAGGATGAGATTTTGTTCTTCACTATAGAATCTAGCTAAAGAATAAGAGAATTGCGTGATGATTTGAATGTTTTCATTCATCCAAAATGTCCCTTACATTATGAGAAAATCTTCTATTTATACTAACTATTCCTATCGCAAGTTCTTCTCCTTCAGTCGGATGCACTTGCTCTCCATGTGCTTGCAATTGCATCTTCTTTTTTAAGAGACACTTGTCTTGGCTATCACTTGCAAGTTTATCTTTAATCATATGCCTTTTTTGGCATTTGCATATCCAACTTTGACCTTCCCTCATCAAGTTACATAATTATGCTGGTCCGAACTGATGACGAACTAGCAGTTCGGACGTATACGACCTTGTCCGAACTGGAAGTTTGGATGATCGTGTATTTGCATAATAATGTTCAACTATAAATAGCTTGTCTTATGCAGAGATAGACTACTTGTCAAATTTACTGTGTGAACTGAGTGTGTATTCTCTGTGGTCTTAATACAAGTTTCATTGTATTTACCTCTTGTGCTTTATCGTTTTACATTGATTTCGATACGACCGAGTAGACGATCCATCGTTCACGCAGTTTGAATTGGTATCAGAGCAATTTGGTTCAGTCTACTGGTAAGAAATCTGTGTTTTTGGGCTTTTCGAGTCAAAAAGTGGGGGTTTTTTGAAAAATCTTCTCCTAAATCATTCTTACTGAGTTTATCTGTATCACTGCTGAAAATCTCGTTCGAAAACACTGAAAATCACAAAATTTGAGTCGAGAATGGTTCAGTTCGTATTGAGTTTGGGTGAGGTATGAGGGTTCGTCAAAATAACTGCTCTGAACTGTAGGTTTTCTTAGGTTTGTTCATCCGAAGTGCGGGTTCGGTTAGGTTCGGCTAAGTTCATCTTTGTTCGTTTATCCGAAGTTTGAGTTCGGATGGAGTTCGGATCGAGTTCGGTTATCTTGGTTTAGTTCTGATCCGGTTTGGCTACATTCTGGTTCAGATCTCAGTTTGTTTACACGAAGTCTCAATTCGGCTCAGTTCGTTTGAACTCAGTTCGGCTTGAGTTCGGGTGAAAAAGCAAGATTTTTGGGTTGTTCCATAAAACTAACGTAACTTGAGAACCGTTAAGAGTTACGAGAGCTAATACCAGCCAAAATGACTGTCTCGGAGAGATTTACACTTTTACTCGCCTAACGGCCAGTACCCTCCGTATCGATTCCCAAAATCCACTTCTAAGACCTTCGTTTTTGTGTTTGAAGTTTTTGGAGTAATAGTCTTCGGTTTTGGTAAAAAGTTACTTCAACACAATGAACTGATTCTTCTTAAATTGTTCGAAAATGAGTGTATCACAAGCTAGTCCTGTGATACCTACACTGATGAAATGGGAAAATTATCATGAATGGAAAGTTGATTTTGAGATTTGCATCAACAAACATTTCAAAGATTTTTGGAAGATAATTGATAAGAAATTCAAATGGCATGTTTATGTAAGTGGAGATGTAAAACTACATTGACATCTTTCCCAAGAAGAAAGGCTTATACAGATAATGAAGAAAAAGCCAGAGACATTATATAAACTACTCTTTCAATATAGGTATTTCTTGAAATCACAATGTATTACACTGCTAAAGATAAATGGAATGCATTGAAAGAAAAAAGCGAGACATGTGCACACATTCAGATCATGAAAGTTGGCTCAGAATCTACTCATTCAAAATCATATGATTCAGCATCTAGTGGTTTTAAATCAGAATGTAATGAGTTGTCAGACTGTGATACTGTTTTCAAGACTGAACAAATTGATGGTTGTGTAATTGATTCTGACTCTGAAACAAGTTCTTGTGTGATATATGATAAAGGGGATGATAGTGACATAGAAGAAATTCAGAATGAAGTTTCTTTAATGTGTCCAAAGTGTGCTGAACTCACTAAGATCAACGATAACTTGAAGGAAGAAAAAGATGATTTGTTTGATCAATGCGAAAAAGCTAAAGCTGAAGCTAAAGAATTTGCTGCAGATTTTAAGGCTTTATTCGAAAAAGCCTGTCCTCTTCAATAAAAATATGAAAAAGATAATCAGATTGCTGTTGAAGCTGCTGAGAAAGTAATTAGTATTCAAGAAGAACTTTCGAAACTTCAAGATGAAAATGTTCTTTTCCGAGAAAAGAATAAAATTTTAACAAAAGATGTAGATTATTTCAAGAAGAAATGGGAAAAGGTTATCGAAGAAGTCTTGGATGAGTGTGATTTGGGAAGATGATATAAGTATGAATATAACCCTTTGAGAAGCAATGAATTGTTTTGAAAACTCATTATATTCATACTTATATCATCTTCTCAAATCACACTCGTCCAAGACTTCTTCGATAACCTTTTCCCATTTCTTCTTAAAATAATCTACATCTTTTGTTAAAATTTCATTCTTTTCTCGGAAAAGAACATTTTCATCTTGAAGTTTTGAAAGTTCTTCTTGAATACTAATTACTTTCTCAGCAGCTTCAACATCAATCTGATTATCTTTTTCATATTTTTATTGAAGAGGACATGCCTTTTCGAATAAAGCCTTAAAATCTGCAGCAACTTCTTTAGCTTCAGCTTTAGCTTTTTCGCATTGATCAAACAAATCATCTTTTTCTTTCTTCAAGTTATTGTTGATCTTAGTGAGTTCAGCACACTTAGAACACATTGAAGAAACTTCATTCTGAATTTCTTCTATGTCACTATCATTCCCTTTATCATATATCACAAAAGAACTTGTTTTAGAATTAGAATCAGTTACACAACCATCAATTTGTTCAGTCTTTAAAACAGTATCACAATCCTTTTTGTCTGACAACTCATTACTTTCTGATTCTAAACCACTAGATGCTGAATCATATGATTTTGAATCAGCAGAGTCTAAACCAATCTTCATGGTCTGAATGTGTGCACATGTCTCACCGTTTATTTCAATGCATTCCACTTATCTTTAGCAGTGTGATACACTGTGATTTCAAGAAATAACTCTCTTGAAGAGCTGTTTTGAGAACGTCTCTCGCTTTGTCTTCATTATCTGTATAAGCCTTTTATTCCAGAGAAAGATGTCGATGTATTTTTACATCTCCTCTTCCATCAGTAGGCCATTTGAATTGCTTATCGATTATCTTCCAAAAATCTTTGAAATGTTTGTTGATGTAAGTCTCAAAATCAACTTTTCATTCATGATAATCTTCCCATTTCATCAGTATAGGTATCATAGGACTAACTTGTGATGCACTCATTTTTAAAAAGTTTATGAAAAATAAGTTCAATATGCTTGAATCACTCCTTACCAAAACCGAAAACTAAAACTTGAAAAACTTCAAACTAAAAAACAAAGGTCTTAGAAGTGGATTTTGGGGGTTGAAATGGAGGGTACTGGCCATTAGGCGTGAAAAAGTGTAGATCTCTCCGAGACGGTCGTTTTGGCTGGTATTAGCTCCCGTAACTCTTAACGGTTCTCAAGTTACGTCAGTTTTAGTGAAACAACCCAAAAATTTCAAACTTGTCTGAACTGGTCCGAACTGAATCTACACGGAGTGAATCGAACTGGATCCGAACCAACCCAAACTGTGACTTCGGGTACATGAACTGGAATCCGAACTAAGAAGCGAACTGAACTAAAACGAACTGTTCCGAACTGGTACTTCGTTTGACCGAACTGACACTTCGGTTGAGCGAACTGGAGCGAACTGACGCGAACTGATCCGAACTCGCAGTTCAGAGCGGTTAGTTACCCAAACTAGAAGTTCTTGAGCCAAAATGAAATTTCTTGACGTGAACTTAGACAAACAGACCTATATTTTGTCTAAAATTTGCGATTCTGGGTGCTTTTGAATGAGATTTTCAGCAGTAGATAACAAAAATACAATAGGAACATTCTGAAATCAAATTTAACACACAAAACTCTCGAATTTGAGGAAACTTGATGAATTTCACAAAAACCCACTTTCTCTCTCTAGAAAAACTCAAGAATCACTACAATTTGATTAGCAAATGGAACCTGGCTCTGATACCAATTGAAATTGCATGAGCGTAGGATCGTTTGCCAATCTAGTGATTATGAGATGTAATGAGATCAAAAATGTATATACAAATGAAAATTTGTATTGATAAGCTTGAGAGAAAACCCACATAGAAACACACACAAAAGGTGTATAATATGACCAAGAAGTTATCAATCCTATACAAAATCAGCTATTTATAGACGTTCTAAACTATGCGAACTAATTGCCACCCGAACTGCCAGTTCGGGCTAGTTCGTGTGAATCCGAACTGCCACTTTGGATCACTTCGGACAACAGCACTGAAGCCTTTATATTGTATTTGATACTTCACACGACGACCAAGAATTATGCATCTACATTTATCATAGATTACACTAGTCATGAATTGCCCTTGAGGTCATATTCGAGGAAGAGAGGAGCAAGTGCTAGGAAGGTTAGAGACTATAGTCTGCGTTTGGCCTCTTGGAATGTAGGAACCTTAAAGGGTAAGCTATTAGAGTTGGTAGATGTACTTAAAATACGTAGGATACATATAGCGTGTATTCAGGATATTAGGTTGAAGGGGCGTATTGGGACCGAGTGTAATGGGTACAAGTTGTGGTATACATGGTCTAGTGGAGCTAAGATTGGGGTGGGTGTTCTGGTTGCAACAGATTTGTTGGGTCCCGTGAGGGGCTCTTTAACAATGTTGGCACAATTTGATTTAAACAAGATAAACATGTTGCAGAAAGTAAATCAAACTAAAAGACAACAATTCATAAAAGGGTTATTCTGTATATCTCAAATGTAAATAATGGTTTACATGAGTTTATAGTATAACTATGTATCAACAAAAATAATTTTTCTATGGGAGTAATGTTGTAATTGCTTTGAGAAGATATTGAATTGTATACTCTTTGTCTTGCTTTGTTTGGTGAAGTTAGCTTGCCATTTATAGGAAGATGTAGCAAGTTGCATAGGATAAGGTCATTGAGGACGGTTGAATTTGGAGTGTGTCAGAGTATATAGAGATAAATTGAGGATTTTCAATTTATCTCTTCTTCAACTTTCGTTAACTGTTTTGATATTTAATGCCAAGTTGGTATTCAAATTACCTGTTCTTCACGCAAAGGCAGAATGTGTTCTTCTCGTAATCGTTATCTTCTGATAGTCCAGAACTCCTTCAGGACTCTTCTTTGAAGACTATTGATGCTTCCCATTAGAAGCCTTCTACAGAAATGAGGATTTCTGTAGAATTTGGTATGTACAGAACTACTTTGGAATTTCTGGAGTAGTTCTGTATGAATACAGAAATCTATATTTCGTACAAATTTTCATATCCTTTCTCTTTTGAGGATATATCTTATCTTTTCTTCTAATACTTGACTGTTATCCGTTACATTTACATTGTGGTCTAACAATCTCTCCTAAGTATTTGAAGAAAATAAACAAAAGAGAAAGTAACATGTTCATAGATCATTCTCATTGATCTTATTACAGAAAAAGAGGTCTTGTCTATCATAATTTAGAATTTTACAAGTCTTTTCTGATTTTTTCCCTACCAGTGAGTGAGTTAATTTCAAAGCTGTAGTCCTTAGTGCATTCTTCTAGTAGGGGTCTGAAGACTGTTCTGTCTTTTATCAAGGCATCAATTTCTGCTTTGATGACTTCCTTGGTTCTGCTGTTGTTTGTCTTGCATTTCTCTGGATTAAATAAGAAGAATTCTAAGGCCCGATTTGTGTATTTCTGTTTTTCTTTCAGCCTGAAGAACCTTCTTTCTTCAGAATGATCTCTGAAGCATATACCGGAGATTGGGCTGAGGAATGTTGTTCCGGATCCTCTCCATGAGACTTCAGGAGGGATAATCTCATTTGGCTTTGTTAAAAACAGTAAAGGGATGTCAGATTCTTTTGCTAATTCGACATCCACCTGTGCTTGTCTTTTGAACATCCTTTTACCAGCTTCAATACCTTAGTATAAAGCAGTGCTTACCCTTTCAGTTTTTGAGGGTTGATTTGAAAAGTACCTTATGAATCACACCAACTGTATTGGGTTGAATTGATGTAGGTCTTTATCAGTGAATTCCCTGATGCTTTCATCATATGTCTTCACTCTATAACAGTTGAAGTGATCTACCCATAGGTGTTTTGTTATTGGTTGGGATTTGATCTTTATGAACTCTGTAATTATAGGCATTGTGTAGTTTGGATCTTCTTCAACTGGTATTCCGGTGGTCCTGTCAAAAGCTTTTCTTGATAGAGGACTTATTGTGGGTCTGTCTTCTTCTCTTTTGAGTAGTTTGTCTTGCAGCTTTCTGACTTCTTCTCAGATGACTTTTTGCATATTCTGTTTTTCAGTGTAATCATCTTCAAAGACTGATCCAGATATGAAAGATCCAGCTAATGAGGATGATTGTATTTGAGTTTGTTTAGTTGGGTCTTTCTTTGTTGTTCCGGTAGAGAGGGGTTGAGAAGTATTTGTTTTCTGGGTAGTTTTTGTTGGTGGTTTATGAGAAGAAGGAGGTGGGGGAGGAAGCGTGTCTTCATAAGCTTGAGATTGAGGTCTGCATTTCTTTGAGTTTTTCCTTTTGAGTTGATCTTTTTCTTCTTCTTCAATTGGGTCATTATCTTGAAGTCTTGTCTTCTTCGTTGGACGTTGAACAGGGATTGTGATTAGCTTTCTTTTCTCATCTGTTCCTTTTACCTTTTGTTTCCATTCTCTTTCTATCTCTCTCAACTGATCTTCTTGAAAAGAGTGTGTGATCTCCAGATTTACTGAAGTCAGCTGATTTCTTGTCACGTTGCTTCTGACCAACTTATTACTTCTTGAGCCTCCTTTGCTTGATTTCTGCCCAAATCTTCAAGAGCCTTTTTCTTGTTTATTAATTCTGTAGAGAATATTTTAATAATTGGTTCATCACCGCTTGTGTCTACTGATTGCAGCTTTTGAAGACTTTTGTTGATGTCTTCTGAAATCTTGATGGCTTCTTCTCTTAGTTCTTCTTTCCAGATTTTTAGCTCATCTGCTAGATTATTTAGCTGATTGGTGTTCTGAGCTGTGTTAGTTTCCACCTTCATGAGCTTTTCTGAATTTGAGTATTTGAGTTTTCCTAGTTCATGAAGGTCAATTTTCTGATTCCTTTTGAAATTAAATATTTTCTCTCCAATTGTATAAGAGAACTCTAAGAGATCAGATTTGAGTAGGATACTGGGTAAGCTTGGAGTTGGATCAACAGATGATCTTTCTCCTTCTAACGTACCAGTGGACAACACATGTCTAACAGTGTTACTAATAGATTCTCTGTTGAGAGTTTTGTTAGTGCCTATAGAAGACCAGAAATATCTGATGTTCCTAGGTCTTCCACATTCATTGTCTTTATCCTAGAAGATTCAGACTCGTGTGTTGTTTGATTATTCTTTTCAGAATGCTCATGCGTCGAATCCTTAGGAAACCAATCCCTGTGGATTCTTTCCAAGCTTCCTTGACTCATTGAGTCTCCACTTGTTGGTGCTTGCTGATGACTCTCAGAGTCATCAAACAGGCTGGGCTTGGTGGCTATTTCAAGAATATGGATCTGAGGAGGTGAGTTTGGTGGATTGAAGTTGAAATCTTTCTAGGCTGGGGTGGTGAAGTTTGATGTGGGTGAGTCTAGTGAATTTCTGTTCAAATTGACTGATTCAGAGAAATGGGATGTTTGTGGGCTGTGTCTAGGGATTGGTTGTTCAGGTTCAGATGAGTTCTGTTTCTGTAGTTCTATTCCTTCTTTGTATTTTATCAGAACTGGGGATTCATCTTGTATATTTAAAAGTAATGAAGTAGGTATAGAGGATATAGAGTGTATTGTACCTGATTCAAACTTTTTCAGAATTTTTAGAGTGGTTGACCTATGCTTAGCTCCTGTCGTAGCCAATGATCCTTCCTAACGCTTTTTGAAGATGAGTAGAGAAAGGAATCTAATAAATGGAATGTAGGCAGTTTCTTTCTTTTCTTTATGTTTATCTTTAATTCTTTTCACTAGATTCCTCCAAAGCATAGTTCCATAATCTATTCTTTTATTCAGGATTAGAGCGACCATTATGGAGTATACTGATTTACTAGCTTGATCTGATGAACTAACTTTAGCAGTTAGGCTATAGATGAGAGTGTGCATCATCAGTTTCCACTTTCTCTCTAGTTGATTGATGTTTATACCAGAGACTGTGGTAAAGTTTGTTCCTTTGTTCAAGGAATTGATGATCTTGAGAATTTCTCTTTTAGTTGTTGGTTGAGCAGGATCTTCTGGTGCTTTGAGATCGACAACTTGTCTGAAGTCTTCTTCTAAAATGTATAAAGTTTTTGTGGATCGATCTTCGTTTTCAATGAGTGCTTCAATCCTTACCTTTTTGGTCATAGTTTCAGTTTTTACTTTTATTGTTGACCAGACGTTCATAAGAGTCTCTTTGGTGATTTCTTCATCTTTAGTGAGAGCTGTCATGAGAAGGGAGTACCTTAATGCTTCTATGATGATTTGTACATCGTTGGAGTAAGCCAGTGGATTTAGATTTGCTCGCATATTGTTTTGCTCTATGTTGAATGTTCTGAACATGGAGATTTGAGAGGATGAAGCCAATTTGATTGTTCGGAGAAATGCTTTGTTTGGTGAGGATTGTGATTTTAGGAATGGTATTTGATTTTAGGAATGGTATTTGATTTGGAGAATGAGTGAGGATTTTATGGCAGCAGAGAGATTCTAGGGTTTTAACAACTCTTTTTCACCGATTGGATTGACTGGGTGGTGAAACGGATGTCCGTTGGATCATTGATTTTCCTCATAACTGAAAAAGTTACCGTTTCTATTTATTGGGAGCTTTTGACGTCTTCATTGTTGGTTGGGATTTCTTGATGAAGAATTATTTTGATCCCAACTTGTAAGGTGAGATCAAATGTGTTTTTCAACAACTACAGTATTTTTCCCTTTTTCAACTACAGAATTTTCCATTAGCCCCCCTTTTTGTGTGTGTGTGTGGGGTGGAAGTGCGTCAAAGATTTTTCATTTGGCATTTTTGTTTCATTCCCGCATTCTAGCTTCTGTACAGAACTACTTCGGAATTTCCGGAGTTGTTCTATATGACCAGTTTCTTAGTGAAGAACAAAAAAGAACACAGAATCACTAGTAGTGATGTTCTAAATTAACACGATTTTGAGCTCTTCTTACACCAACCCAAAAGATCCAGTTTCAACAATTTTTCCAACGAGATACCTAGTATAGAACTTATATAAACATTAAGTTTAAGTGAGTGCATGTAGTTCTACAGGTACAAGGTTGAACAGTTCTGGTGGGCCACTGGTGGATATGCTCTGGCTTCAAGTTGGAGAGGAATGTTGTTATGAGAGATGGGTCTCAGGCCTTCATCTTCTTCCTCTATTGTTTCATTTGGAAGTCTAGTGATGTGAAGACCAAGATACCTTTGAGAAGGTACAAGTTGGGTGGGATATTTGCGGGGAATTGCTTCCCCATTGCTTGGCCTGGCAAATTATTCTTGTCACAAAACGATGATATAGAATATCTCTCTCTCTTCTATAGAGAGGTAGCAGTTGTTTTTCATGTTCTATAGAAGATAGTGAGAGAATTTCATATCCACTCCGTGAATTAGAGTATGCATGACCATTTGAGTGTCAAGGTCAGCAAGATGATGATTATTGACCTAGGAAGAGAAGCAGAGTTGAATATGAGAGAAGAAGAATTGCCAGATGGGGGGAAGGTGGATTTTGTTGTCCTGTTCTTCGAAAAAAATTCCATCATACCCAATGTCATTGAAGGTTTCAATGACTTGGGCCCTGTTAAAGTGAATGGCTCCATTTCTGTCATTCAGGTTGAGAGCAGACCGAATGGAGTCCTCAGTGATTTCAAAGGAGAGATGGTTCACTCGAGTTCTTCTTATTGGGCTTCTAGGCAGGTTAGTTTCAGATTTTGCATTGACCCAGAATTCCTTTAGAAATTCGTATCTGAAGGGAGTGTTTTGAGTGAGTGCAAACCCAATAGCACAGGTTTGCAAGAACCACATCATTCTGGTAAAGGTTGGCTAATGGTTGGAGGTATGAAGACAAAGGTTGCGAGTTTGGTGAAGTGGAATTTGGAAGGCTTGTCTGTCTAACAGAGCTTGAAAATCCATTTTCTGATGAATATTTGAAAGAAGATTGGATTTGTTTGGATGTGTACTTGGATGAGTTGAGAGTGATATCCATCTATTTGTAATCGGGAAGAGTTCAGAAGTCTGGATATTTGGCAGTAACACTTTTGGGCTTTGTCGGCTGCTTAGACCTCTGATGGAGATAGTTGGGATGGTTTGTGAGAGGGAATTAACTCTTATTTTCATCATTTCTTTTATTTTTAGAGTTATTATTACCTCTTTTGTATGCTTTAATTCACAAATATTTGTTTCCCGATTTGCCTATTGTCATTTAAGTATGTGATTTGATGGGCTTCATTTCTTATCAGGAAGAGAAAGTCGACTTTTTAAAGAGAGATTCTAAAAGTGACAAGTGTCATTTAGATCATTTATCAAAAAATAATAATAACATGAAACGAGTTAAACAAAAAGGAAAACGACTCCCCTGGATATGTGCAGGGCTGGGAGTCTTTTAGTTGATACAGATATTCTTCAGAAATTCCGAAAGATATATGTTCAAGCTTAAAGGAAAAATCTTTATTTGGTTTTTGGAACCCCATTTGTTTTTGGCTTTTTTGTTTGTTGTTTCAATGGTTTCTTTTCTTTTTATTTTTATAGACTTGGAAGAGACACTCAAAGAGGTGTTGCATTTTGTCGAGTATATTTGTTTAATGTTGTAGTGTTTTCCAATTAGTTTTACCATTTCATTACACATGTAGTGCTTGTATATGGTACTTTCTCTAAAACTTTCAAGATTTCGACTTGAGGAGCTGGTTGACTCAGATTTGGTTGTGTTTGAGTCATTAGGGTTGGACTGAGTGTTATATAAAGTTTCAGAGACTGGACTTTTGTTTTTTTCATAGATGTCCAGTTGTCATTCATTTTGAATGCTGCTTTTTACAAAGACAGTTTTGTGTTTTTTGTCCCTTGTACATACCCAATCCCTTGCCCATGTTTTCTTGGTGTGTTTGTCATATTTTCAAGTTGATCATGAGCATTTATGAGACAGTTTATTTTCTTTGTTTCCATGTGCAACCTTTGATATAAGGTTGCATGTTCAGTCTAACAATGATCAATTTTGGCTTTATTGCTCAAGTTTTGTGTTTCTAGTTGTCTTAATCTCAACAATTCTTTTTCTCTATCTCCTTTTAGTTTAAGAAGTTCAGATATGAGAGAGTTAATTTCTTCTTTAAAAGTTTTAAATTTTTTTTCATAAAAGAGTTTGTTTCTTTCAGAGTTTTCTTAAAGAACTTTGTAATTTATTGACATGTTATTGAATTGAAAGATTAGATCAGTGTGAGAGGAGCTTACTTGTTTTCCATGTGAGGTTTCAGAAAGATCAGTTGAGAGAGATTCGTCATTTGTCATAAAACATATGTTGGAATGTCAGTCTTCATCTAATGATGTCTCTGAGTCCAAGTTATCAACTTCAGCCATTAATGTCTTTTCTTTCTGCATGGCCTGTTCATATTTCTTTTTGTAGTATGCAGCATCTTTGAGTCTTTTGTTCTTG
The DNA here is from genome assembly GCA_039602395.1 of Deinandra increscens subsp. villosa. Lineage (NCBI taxonomy): Eukaryota > Viridiplantae > Streptophyta > Magnoliopsida > Asterales > Asteraceae > Deinandra > Deinandra increscens. Next base: position 5,463,470 of record JBCNJP010000024.1, on the reverse strand, counting down.
CATTCTGTGGCATATTGGCCCATTGTTCCACATTTGAAGCACTTTATCTCACTCTTGTCAACTTTAGGTTTGTTGTATTCAGATAACTGTTTCTTACTTTCTTCATTTTTGGAAAAATTGTTTCTGGTTGACCAGGAAGGATTTTTTTTAATCTACCAAACTCTTTGGTCAGTAGTTCCAGTGATTTTTCAAATGACTCATTTTCTATTTCATTCGTAGAATATTCATTTTCTGAGTCACTTAATTCTTTCCGTTTTGAGTTGTTTGACTCGTGTTTGATATTTCTTTTCCTCCTTTCAGAGTAAAGGGCCAGTGGATCCACTTTGGATTTTGAAATTTCCAGTATTTCAGACTCTTGAGAGTCTAGAATACACAAGAGATCATTTAGGCTTTTTTCTTCTAAATCCAAAGTTGATTGTAGAGTCATGGTTAGACTTCTCCATTCACGAGGAAGGCTTTTGATAAATTTAATGTTTGTTTCCTCATTAGTTTTAGAAATATTGAACTTTCTTAGATTGTTACTTATTGTGGCAAAACGATTACAGGTGTTTAAAAGTGACTCGCTTGGGAGTGACTTGAAATATTCATATTCGTTTAGTGCTTTAGTTCTTTTGTTTCTTTTCATTTGATCCCCCCCCCCCTCCCTCATCAAAGAGTTTCTCAAGGACATCCCATATACCCTTGGTTGAGGTGTTGCAGTCAACTTGACAGAATATTTCATGAGGAAGAGCCATTATGAGGACTGTCTTTGCTCTATCCTCATGAACTCCTTTGGTCTTTTCTTCCTCACTCCACCATTACCTTTCTTTTGGAATGGTGCGAGCAGGGACACCGACTAAGGTTTCAGTTTCTTTTATCTCAGGAATGTTGACTGTAGGACAATGGGGTCTTTTGGCTATGCATTCCAACAGGGAGCTATCAACTTCTTTTAGAAAGTTGGTAATTCTGATTTTCCACTGTGGATATTCCTCCCTAGCAAGCATAGGGGGTTTTGCCAATGAGCCAAGTGATTTTCCATTGTTCCAACTTGAAGGCATTTTTGAGAAAGTGATGAAGAAAAGATGTTAAAGAGCAGGAACTTTGAATATTGATTATTCAATCTGCTCTGACACCAATTGTTGGGTCCCGTGAGGGGCTCTTTATCACACTCCGGTTTTTCCAACCAAGATGCGACCAACTGGCATCACATTCAGAGCAGCGGAAGTCATCGAATCAACTACATAATGACCATTTTTATTTAATAGATAAGGCAAGATACGTATCCCTTGCATGACATCAGAGTTAATACAAGTTTTTAGGAAATAAAATAGGAAAATTGGCCTGTAATAATACAAGTTTTCACTCTTTGGCCAATAATAATATGAGTTTTTGAGTTGGTCTGTAATAATACCAGTTTTCGAACTATTGGACTGTAATAGTATGCCGTTAGTTTTTACTTAACGGGGTTAAATCCCTGCCTACGTGGCTGTCCACGTGGCTGTCCACGTGGCTTCATTAATCATACGTGGCATTTTTAAGTGGGGGTTTTAAAAAGGAAAATTGGCCTGTAATAATACAAGTTTTCACTCTTTGGCCAATAATAATACATTGAAGCCACGTGGGCAGCCACATAGGCAGGGATTTAACCCCGTTAAGTAAGAACTAACGGCATACTATTACAGTCCAATAGTTCGAAAACTGGTATTATTACAGACCAACTCAAAAACTCACATATTATTATTGGCCAAAGAGTGAAAACTTGTATTATTACAGGCCAATGTTCCTTTTTAAAACCCCCACTTAAAAATGCCACGTATGATTAATGAAGCCACGTGGACAGCCACGTAGGCAGGGATTTAACCCCGTTAAGTAAAAACTAACGGCATACTATTACAGTCCAATAGTTCGAAAACTGGTATTATTACAGACCAACTCAAAAACTCATATTATTATTGGCCAAAGAGTGAAAACTTGTATTATTACAGGCCAATTTTCCAATAAAATACAAGTACATAGTGCGAAACATGAAAACAAAAGATCATTTATTCATAGCATGGAGGTCTTCTAGTAAAGAGGGTAAGTCTTCTTAGCAGTACTCTAGCATCCATATTTAGAAAATCCATCTAAAGCCCTTAGCAATCAACGTCCTGAAACACATGCTCAAAATAATAGGTTAGATATAAAGCTAGTGAGTCCATAACTTGACACAATAGTAGCCGAAAATAAAAGTAGTAGGTGTATATATAAGCATGTCACATTTGTATCCACCAATCAATCCATCTCAAGGCCGCAACCTCAAGGTGAGCAAATGTCTAAATGCAAACACCGTTTACATTACACTTACTCGGCATATATACATGATGCAAAACATGGTGTTCATGACGAGTTAACCCATGTTAACTAAGTAGCCAACAATTGGCCGAGGTCGAGTATTCCCCAGTTCACCTTAGGGGAAAGCACCGTGTAGAGGTGGGATTTCCATGGTCCCAATGTCAAGTAGTACTACCCACATATGTATGTGGCTCAAGGAGTTAATGATTGCACAAAGTACATGTTAATATACACCATAAAAATAGTTTGACTCGTGAGCATGTATTTCGCCCCAAAAGTTTAAGTAAAAAGGGGGAGTTTAGAGTTATGAAACTCACCAAAGTCTTGAAGTGAAGGCGTGAAGTGGCTAGAGATGGTCACCCTCTAAAACGCCTCCTAGTTTACACAACATGACACTATTAATATAACTATGCTTATACGAGATGCGTCCTACACGTTTGTGTAAGTGGATTAATCAAGTCGTGGTTTAAAAACATGATTAACTAATTGTTTTTAAAATTTGTTATAACTAAAATATATTTTTGTTTAACTAAAATTAGTTAGTTCGTACATGCGTTTAAACTAATTAATATGCATTTAAATTAATTTCTATTTAACTAAAATCAATTAGTTCATATATATATATATATATATATATATATATATATATATATACTATTATATAAAGCATATTGATCAAAATGGCACAATTGTAATTTTTGCCGTCTTAATTTTAAGACGCTTTCCCGTTTGCCTATTTTCTGCGCATCGATCCGTGCGTTCTGATCCATCACCTTCTCCATCGGTTCTTAATCGCATAACAGACAAGCACCGTTCGTCCCTTTTAGTCTTCAGTCTGCGCATCGATCCGGCGTTCCCCCCTTTTTTTCCCGTTCTGGTATTCTCTTTCAACAATCTCGTTTTGCTTTTGACCTTAAGCGACGACCTTTTCAACTCAGAGCAAGCCATCTCTTTCAACCAACTCCTTTTGCAGACACAAGCCAGAAACGCAGTGGCGAATCTCCCTTTTCTAGGGTGATTTCAGTTTTCTTTTCACGCAAGCCAGAGACGCAGATGATGAATCAGAGAATCGGGTAATCTCTTTTGAGTGTGTTTTTCGCTTCTCCTTTCACGCAACGATGAACTTACACAACCCTTTCTTTGATTCTTTGGGTAATCGACGGTCTGGGATTCAAATCAGAGCAAAATACAAACATGATTTTGGTAATCCCCTTCTTGGCGGTCAATTCAAATTTCCATTGAAATTGTGCAATAAGGCCTTTATAAATACACCTTCTACATCTCCTATTGAAATCACAAATCACAAACACCGTGACATAGAGGTACATTCAAATTTCTATTTCAGCATTTTTTTTTTCAAGGAGAGTAGTTGGAAATCTGTCAAAGGGCCACATCTGTTTTGAGGTACAGATTCTTGTTCTTTGTATTGTTGTCTAAATAGGCTTGATTATGTTTCCTAATTGTGTGTAAATGTGTTGTAGCCCAAAGATCTTCAGCCTCAAGTTTCTAGCAATTTTCTAGCATTTCCAGGAAACCACATAATTTGTATCTCTGCTAAGGTCAGAACACCTCATATCAGTATTGATTTTATGTTTCTAGCAATTTTGTAGCAATCTGGAGTGTTGATTTTATGTTTCATTTGCAAGTACATGTTATGCTTTGGTAAGAACACCTCTTTAGTTAATTTGATTACCTAAATGTAAAACTCATGAAAAATCCATGTTCTTATCAGTTTGATGCCTGGCCCTGTTCTTGAATCGATGAAAAATACATGTAAAACTCACTGATTTTGAACTGATGATCATGTTCTGTGTTATTTAGCTTGGTTAGTTAGCATTATGATCAAAATGGCAGGAGTTGTTAGTTAGCTTGGTTTTGTTTAGTTAACATTTAACAACATTCTTATGGTTAAGTAGTTAACTTTGTTTACAAACTGATCAAGCATTTGTATTCTGCCCAGGTTAACTTACTGTTCTTTGTTTACACCTCTTTGTATGGCTTGATATGTCTTCTTTGTATGATATAGTTTTTGATATGTCTTCTTTGTCCGTGGTTATTGGACATACCCTCCATTATCAATGATTCACATCTACAAGGAATTCATAGCTGCCGGTTTATAAATATATCTATTCATGTACTTTTTCTATTTGCTATACATTTCCTTGCATTATAACCTATGATCTATCAGATTTTGCCAATATCTAATGATACTGATTCAGTTGTTCCTCTCAGTGAAACAAGATACTCAACTGATAAAAATTTAGGAGCTTTTCAGTTTGAAGAGAAAGCAAAAAGATGCAAGTTCCTCACTTAAGAGGTTGAAAGTGGATGAATCAGGTGTGCCAAGTTGTTTTTTTTAGAATTGTTTGAATCACTTTCTCTTGACCTTTTTACTATATACATTAAGTTTCTTGGTTTTTTTATTAACACCTCTTTCTTATGTGTGTGTGCAGGGATTTCTGCCATTTTTTTTGTTGTTCATGGTTTCTCTTAGTTAGTATTTGGTTCCAATTGTGCATCCATGTTCTAATGTGAAGTTATGCATTTATTGTGTTTGATATTTTGTTCAGGTTTTGTGTCCAATTCTGCATCCATGTTCACAATTTATCATGTCATGTGTTTAATATTTGCTTCAGATTTGTGTGTTGGGTTGCATATATGATTTACATGTGGATGCTTCAATAGGCAAGTCACAATCTGGATCCAAGAGAAAATTTGCAATAGCCATTTTTAAACAGAGGTACCTGATCTTTTAGATAGAATTGGCTCTTTAACTTTTGCCCCCCAAAGAGTATTATTTTTAACCTACTTTCTTGGTTGACCTCTTTATTTTACTTGAGCAAAAGCTACTATGTACGGTTTTCTAATTGTTTTTTAAATTTTAGAATTCTTTGCATGCTTTATGTGGTTGGATTTCAACTACTGTCATGGTTACATCCATGATTTTGGTATATAGCTTTGTTTTTTGTTTCGTTTTCTTCTTTAATTGTGTCTTTTCTTTAAATCTAATATTCATCACAATAACAAGGCCACCACTACTAATTCTGAAAATTAGAATTACACTTAAACTTGATTTCCTCAACAGTTCAAGGATCGGAAAAATTACTATAATATTTGTTCCAACAGGTCAAAATGGATTTGCGCAATTCATAATTTTCAGTTGAGAGAAGAAAATGTATGTTTTGGGCATTTGGTCAAGTGGACTGATTTTTAACTTCAAAGGGGGTAAAATGGTCCATAATAATGCTCCTAGGCTTTTAGTTAGTGATGATTTGAGTATGTGAATAGCAGGCTCATTTGTTATCTATCTTTAATTCCATATAGAGATATATTGGAACATCGGGCTGTTCTTTTGGTTCTTTTATAGAGATTTACTTTTTTTTTTCAGGTTGTCTCCACTCAGGTTGGTTTATATTTTTGCTTGATTAAATGATGCATATCGCATGTTTCTTGAAGTGTCTAAATCAGATGATTGCTTGATTTTTGGGGCAGAATTTTTGTTAGATAGTCGAGGAATTCCCACCTGCATATGCTGGACTTGAACCTTTTTCCAAGACTTTCATGTTCAAAGGTTTGAACATTGTGGTTTAGGTTAGACTCATTTTGATGAAGGTTAGATTGTTCTTTTTGAAGTCTTTCTTCTCTTTTTGCATTAAGTCAGAAGTGGATAATTGAAAAGGTGACGTTTATTGGGTTCGAAAATGATTCGAGTACAACTGGTCGAGATTTGTAGTATTTTGTCTCTTATACATAAGTCAAACCAAAAGATTTGATAACATTTCTGCAGGTTTGTAATCATGATTTGTGTTTGTAGCTAAAACAATCAAGAGTTCTAATCTTCAAGTCTTCCATCATGTTAAAATTGTGGTTCTCAGTTGGCCTAAGGTTGGATCTACTTCTAAAATTGTCGAAAAAGGTTTGTTGTGGTCTTTACCCTAAAGTTTGCTGTGTAGTTGCAGGTGTTTGGAAACAACCAGCGAGTGAAATTCATGTTTGGGTGGTTTCATGTACTCAAATGGAGATTTGTATCATTATAATATTGTATTAACATACTGCAGGGTCAACATCTTTATTGCTCTTGGAGGTGTTTTGTTAGTTTATGACGTTTTTGGCATATATTTTTGGTGACAGTGGCTGCTGGAATGAGCTCACTAATACCAACATTACAGGTAATAGCTATTATCGAGTTACAGTTGAATTTTTTTTTTGGGTGTTCCAGAGAGTTGTATGTTATTTCTTTCTGTTTTGGTGTTCCAGGTAATAGCTGTTGGGCTTGGCTGCTATTTTTTGGAGCATATATGCTCCTTAGGTATATCTATAGTTTATATTAAGTTTAAGCTTTAGTTGTGTGTAAGTTATATTTAAGACTTTTAAACCTGCAATAAGTTGAGAATTACAGATTGGCACCCCAGGATTGATGGAAAGATGTATATTAATCAAACACATGTATTATATGAATCATTTACTTATGTCTTTCAATCGTCAGAAAGTTGAGTCAGCATAATGCACAAGTATGACTCATGTTTTGTCTTTCAAAAGTTAAAAATTTGAGTCCGCATAATATGCACAGGTATGACTCATGTTAAGTAAGATATTAAAAAGCCTAAATATGTGCTTACTTTTTCTTACTGTTACAGGTTACAATCCATGTGCCAACCATTCACCTTTTTCACTCTTACTTATTTATGTGCATAGACATTTTTTACTGTGCTAACATGATTTTTAGAGCTAACATGATGTGATAGAGTCGAAGTGTTTTAAAAAGAGCAGCACCGGAACCAAAATAGCAGAAATTGTATGATCCATTATATTCAAAGTTGTGGATAAATGATGTTCTTTGGTTTACGTACTTATTATCATGAAAATGACATTTATCCCGTACATGGTCATTGTTGGTTTGAATTAATGAGTTGTATAAGTTATCTTGAGAACATTACAAACATATATACAAGGGTTATCCGTTGTTGACAAGACTTCTTTTAACACTTTATAGTTTACTTTAAATATTGTATCTATTGAATTTATATGTTTTTCAATTGCTGTAATTTGATTTAATATATCTATGTTTATTTTTCTACTCATTTTAGTTTCGAGTTACAAAGTGGTTCTCGTTCTCAAATATTAATATAGACCAACTTCATATATATATTTAGAGCGAGCTTTAGGTACTAAGCTGGATATCCAAAATGTATATAATATTATTCATTTATGTTAACAAATCAAAATTTTAGCTGTAATTTAAATAACAATAATAAATAGAAATCTAAATTACCTTTTCTAGAGAAACAAAAGATATAAATTGAGTTCATGAAGATGGATGGCGAAAGTCACTCAGTCACACAAGGTTAAGTCTTAATTTACGTCTTAATATACATAGAAAGGTAAACACACGGGTTCAGACACGTCCAATCTTTAAACCAAATATACTGCTCAATGTCTAAACCTTAAATGCTATAAATAAATTTCTTACAAAAGACACGCAAAAGAAACGCAACTCGTGCAAACAGAAATGGTTAGCCGGCAAAAACCAGTATTTAAAACAAATATTTATGTTTTTTATGAGGTTAACGAAAACCATATTTAAACCTGTTTAAAGTTACAATTTTTATAACTTATATTTTATTATTCCTAAGTTCAGATATTTATTTTTAAATTGCTATATTTACGACCAATTGTTCATCATTATTTAATGGCGATTTGCAAGGGTTGTGATATAGATAGACTAACTGAAAACAAGTGTCGCGTTAACAAAAACGAATATAAATTGTCGTTGCGCCGCATCGCGCTAGCAGAAATGAATACCACGTTGTAAATTGTTGTCGCCGTCAAATGCACGAACAGAAAACAAATTATGCGCTATAAACCGTAGACCGCCGCAACGCGCGAACAAACAGAAACGAATACCACGTCGTAAATTATCACGGTGCCATATAGCGCGAACAAAAAACGAATAACACCCTATAAACTGTTGCCGCCGCAACGCGCGGGCACAATGCTAGTATATATATATATATATATATATATATACATATATATATATATATGTGCATTTAAAGTTCAATATCTATGTATCGCAGATAAACCTTTGGTTTTATTTATTTAGATACAACTTAATAATAAAGGTAAAGATATTAATGATAATATTAATAATAAAATTGAAGTCCAATTTGCTCCATATGAGCAGCACAAAGTCGCAGATGACAACATGATCACATTTGGTAATTACTGTTTTAGTCCCTGTGCTTTTGACTCTTGTTTTAAAAGTGACAAAAATGAAAATTTACTTCCATAAAATATGAACAAGGTTTCTGGCTTGTAAAATGCTAGCTCACTGTTTTAGATAAAATCATGATTTGCTTTTCAAAAGTAGGACCACCATTTACTTAAACCTTGGTCAACCCATTTAACCAATTCTTTTTATTTGACGCATGTAGGAAACTAGAACACATAATCAAACTAAATAATATAACTAAAATACTACTTAGTTAAATCTAAAGTAGTCAAGATTAACATAACATAAGAATCATTAAATTATAACCGTACATAATAGCATTATGTATAATACTATTAAATTTGTTTATACATTAGAGTTTGTAATATTTTATTCAATGGAAAGTGACTATACATCTGGCCTTAAAAGAAAGGGACATGGGTAAATACCCATCATATAAGTCCAACCCATGATCTCCTAAAATATCCCAAAGATTCAAAAGAGTCGTACAAAGCTAGTCCCCTTTTTATGTCAAATATAATTTAATAACAAAAAGAAATACAATGTGCATGACAGTTGTGGTAGGAATTATTAGCTATATTAATTTAATATTAGCTATATTAAAAAAGATTTAGATAGATATCCTCCATTTTTAAAATAATATTATTAGGGTATCATTATCTTTTTGTATTTGGGTATATATACCCGTATTACTTGTACAGAAGGAAAAAGGGAGAATTTTGAAAACAATAATATCAAATCTCTTATGGTAACAGAGCAGGTATCGCTCAAACCCAAACCCTAAAACAACAAAAAGTTCCTGCCTACAATATGGTTGAAACGGACGCACCCAAGAGTTCCGGTGAAGGTCATGCCGTCGACACCAATTCACCATACTACCTTCATCCATCTGAATACACAAGACAAATGCACGTAAACGATCCACTAACCGATAACAACTACAACGATTGGTCGCAAGAGATGATGAACTTCTTGTTCGCCAAGAACAAGCTTGGATTCATCGATGGAACCCTCAAGATGCCGGATATGACAGCGGATACATACATGGCCTGGATGCGATGTGACGCCATGATCAAAGGATGGCTCACTACCGCCATGGAAAGAAACATCAGAGGCAGTGTCAAATATGCAGCCACCGCTTTCGAGATATGGTCCAATCTCAAGGAAAGATTTGGGAAGGAGAGTGCACCACGTGCGTATGTGTTGAAACAAACCCTCAACAACACTCGACAAGACGGGATATCGGTTTCAACCTACTACACCCGACTGCGCACCATATGGGACGAGATTCAAACCGTCTTTCCTGCCCCGAGATGCACCTGTAGCGGGTGTTCATGCGAAGTTGGTAAGAAGATCACTGAACAGAAGGAAAGGGTCTATGAGTTTCTTATGGGGTTAGACATGGAATTTGCGGTGATCAGGACCCAAATACTATCCACAAACCCTACCCCATCGCTCGGAATTGCATACCACCTCGTGGCGGAGGATGAGCAACAACGTGCCATCTCTAGCATGAAAAAGAACGGACCGGAGACCGCGGCGTTTCAAGCTAACGGTTCTAGGAAGGATGCGAACTTGGGAGGATCCAATAATAAAGTGAACCCAAAGGAATTCAAACGAAACCAGGGTGATAAAATTGACCATTGTAATCACTGTGGTAGGGATGGTCACAAGGAGGAAGGGTGTTTCAAAAAGATCGGGTATCCAGATTGGTGGCCGGGAAAAGGCAAAGTAAAGTCTAAAGCGGCTGCCGTCGAAGTTGATTCCAGCCCCATACCAATGCTAAATAACGAGCAGTACCAAACTCTCTTAAAGCACCTTGGAGGAAAGTTTAACATGCATGCAGAAGGCTCACGATCGCAAGCCAACATGGCAGGTAAGTGTGTGGAAGGTAATGATTGGGTTGTTGATTCCGGATGCGCCGAACACATAACAAATAAAATTGAGTGGCTTAAGGGTAAAACGTTTACTCGTGAGTCACCGGTCATAATACCAAATGGTGACTCCATACCCGTTGAAGGAAAAGGAGATTGCCAACTTCCCAATGGAGTCATCATAAAAAACGTTTTGCATGTTCCTAAGTTTAGATGTAACCTATTATCTGTTAGTCGATTATCCAAAGAGCTTTAATGTGCCGTTACCTTTTTACCGGATATTTGCTTTATGCAGGACTTGAACTCGAGGAAGTTGATTGGAGCGGGTAAATGCGAGCATGGACTATATCGGATGGACATGGTGGAAAATCAAAGGAAGGTTATGATGTCAACTGTGGATTTGTGGCACAAGAGATTCGGTCACACTTCTAGTGAAAAATTAT